>BRDA01007236.1:93807-117593 GCA_036984385.1 Crenuchus spilurus
AGAGAGAGACAGGCAGAGACACAGAGAGAGAGAGAGACAAACAGAGTCACACAGAGAGAGAGAGAAACAGGCAGAGAGAGAATCATGGAGATAGACAGACAGAGACACACACAGAGAGAGAGAGAGAGAGAGAGAGAGAGAGAGAGAGAGAGAGAGAGAGAGATTTGATCAGGCTTCATGAGAGAATGTTATTTTTCCAAAGCAAACACCTACATAAAGCTCAGAAGTGAACCCAGCCCAGGCATCTTGTTTGTTTTTCTTTCTCCCAGAGGAGAGCAAGTGATCAGCTGATCAGCAGGCCAGCACATGATGAGAAAGGGAAAGAGCAAAAGAGCCATCATCTCTTTAACTCTGTGAGTCAGCAAAATACATCCAATAACAGACTGCAGAGCAAGACAACAACAGACTACTCAACCTGTTTATCATCACCCTCCTCCTTCATCCAGTTTCCCCTCTTACACTCATTACACCTTAAAGGCTGCCCGAGAACTTTCATGCCACAAGCTGACTACTGTGATGTTTTGAGACCATAAACGAGTGGGTCTCTGTTTCATCCTCATTTGAATTTGACCTTGACTAAATTTCATCACTCACTTCTTGCACTCAAATTGTATTTACCTGCTTTTTTATAGCAGAATTATACTGAAATCACTGAGGTAGGTGCAATTCCCAACTGTCCATCAGTCATTTTTTGTTACCATGTGTTTTGTGGAATTTGCTCCTGCTGACCACCAGGTGGCGACAAATTGGGTTTTAGTAACATCCACTTATGAAGCTAACTATAACATTATAACTAATGCTTGTGCAAGATAACTTAAAAATATCCATGCACTGCAGTGACCCGCATGAAATGGTTCAAATAGTATATCCTGTATAATGATCGATAATAAATGTACTATTACGAACTATTGGTTTTCAATTTTCTTCTTTCTTATAGGATGAAAAACTAATTAATTAAGATTAATCTGGTCTCTGACTTGTCTTGGCCTCAGTCACTTCTTGGTGTTGACTCAAACTTGACCACTAGAAGTCTTGGTCTTGGCTCGAATACTAGAAAGTACATAAAGAACATTGCAAACCAAGGCTGGAACCAGCTTCAAAACAGCTCAAATACAAAGTTGAATGCAATGAATAGAAGGTAAAAGAGAGGAAGAGGCAGAAGGAGAAAGAGCAGCCACTGAGGGGCTTTGGAGGTTGTTTTAAGAAGCCTCTCAGGGATGCTTTATATAAGCAAGCAGATGGCTTTCCCTTCAGAGAGCAGAAAATCAAATGCAAATATATTTGTTCATTAGGTGGTAATGAGGCTTGTCAGGGAAATAACACTATTTCAGTCCCTCTATAACCGTATTCTGCTAAGAGTTAGTTTTAGAGAGAGAGAGAGAGAGAGAGATTAGATCAGGCTTCACGCACCATCCTTTAAGGCGAGGCCATCATTCTGAAGGAAAGAATCATTATACGCAGACACTGTCTCTCACTGATAGGACTGAATATTCCATTAAACTTCCATACGAGGCTGCAAAGACTCCATTCTGACAGACGAGGCCTAAAGCACATCTCAAAGCTCTGGGAACACCTTCTGCTCGAGTGCAAATTTCCTCAGGTCCATTTCTCATTACAGCACCTCCCCATCCCTCGAAGTATCTTTCACACCAGACGCACTGCAATGTTCTCGCATGACATGCACATAAGGCTTTAAAATTATCTTGACATCTCCTCTGAAACTTCTCGCAGTTGGCTAATATACAGGGATGTCCCCAACTTTCTCAGTCAAATAAAAGGCCTAAGAGTCGACTAATACATTCACCACCTTCAAGGAAAGGTCAACAAACAAATAACAGCATCTGAAGATACTGGATTATAGGTGTCAAACTAAATAAAATATACACTACTGCTACTGGTCTGGTATCCTAGGCTAGGGGAGGGTCTACTGGTTAATTCACAGCTTGGCTTGGCTGTGTACTAATGCAATGTGGGAAATGGTACAGGGGGTCGATTCCAATCTCTTTAAAGCCAAATTGGCAGGAGGCTTTTTATACTGGGGGCTAAATGAACACACAAACATTTCCAGTACTTTTAACTATTCAACGTTCAAACAGATTCAACAGAACACCAGTTGCCTATCACAACATCTAAAACGTGCCACTTATAAAGTAATATCTCAGATGTTTAACATAATATGCCATGTATAATTATACTCCCCTCCTTGGACCTTATCATGGTGGAGGGGTTTGCGTTAGGAGCTAGGTTGTCCATGGCAATAGTCCCTGGTAGGGTCTCCCAAGACAAATTGGTCCTGGGTGACAGGCCAGACAAAAAGAGATCCAACAAGACCACCATGAAAGAGAGAAACAGCAAGACACTGATCCCCTCAACCGGAATAGGGTTACTGGGGCCCCACCCTGGAGCCAGGCCTGGGGAAGGGGCTCCTTGGCGAGCGCTTGGTGGCCAGACGGGTTCAACCTGAAGGAGCTACATGGGTCAACTCCCATATGGGATCATCAACTGTGTGGGTTGCAGTAAAGGAGGTTGAGTGCTGTGTGATTTGGGTGGCGACCTAAAGCGAAGGCCTTGGCGTTCTGATCCTCGGCTACTGAAGCTAGCTTTATGAGCTCGAAGAGGTGGCTGGAGATGGGATGCCTGGTCTACTTTGCTTGGGTTGTTACCCCCACAACCCGGACACGAATGATGGATGGATGGATGGATGGATAATTATACTATGACGTAATGGATTTACCTGCTTCATTACATTTTTGTAATAAAATTAAAAAACAAAACAAAAAAAACTAGTAGAACAGCAAACTTGACCAAAACCTCCCAATTCTGACCTTGTCTGATTCTAAATGGCATCCTTAACGGTAAACATCTGCAGAATTTACTCAGAGTTTGTCTGTGTGTCTATGGGCAGGTTTCCAAACATTCAGCAAATGCACATTAAAATCAGTTCCACAGAAAAAATTGACGTCTTTACATCCTCTACAGCTATGTGAAGAAACTTTAAATGTAGCTGCTGTTCAGGAATCAGCATCAAAACAGCAAAATGGAGAGCTTTAACTCTGCAGAAGAATCATCTTTACACTGATTCACAATCGTTCATGGCTGTAAGCTCATTTCTCTTAGTTTATCCATCTCAGCACTGAAAAGGTGAGCAGCTTCTCAGTAGCTCAGTCTTCTGTAATAAAGGATCTAGATACGCAGTGAAACAAAGTGCAGGTGGTGTTAAAGAGAATCATCATCGCTTTATATAAGCTGGACACTTGTGTGGAGTTTAGGGTGGGTAAAATAGCAACTGTGGATTTATTTACTCATTTTTTTAAATTGTAATAACTTGGATTGATCGATCGAAGGAACCAAGTTATTACAAATATTTTAAATGACCAAAGAAAACCAACCAACCAACCCAACCAACCCACCAACCAACCCAACCCAACCAACCCACCAACCAACCAAACCAACCAACCAACCAACCAACCAACCAACCAACCAACCAACCAAACAACCAACCAACCAAACAACCAACCAACCAAACAAACAAACCACCAACCAAACCAACTAACCCACCAACCAACCCAAAAACCAAACATACCAACTAACCCACCAACCAACCCAACTAATCCACCAACCAAACAAACCACCAACCAAACAAACCACCAACCAAACAAACCACCAACCAAACCAACTAACCCACCAACCCAACCATAAATAAATGTAGTCATGAGCACATGGTGCAAAGTTCTATTTATGATGAAAACACCAAAAGGTCAATACACAAAGTTCTTTAGAGAGTCATTTTCATAAATGAGATGTACGAGTATGAAGAACATTTTTAAAGAACCTTAATGCATTGAAAAAAGGACAAAAAAACATTTACATTAACACTTGTTAAAAATGGCTTTACACGGCATAACCTTTTGGTGCCATATAGAACCATTTTCAAAAGATTCTTTGAGGAAACATATACAACACATTTTCCTTTAGAGATCACTCAATTGTTCTTTAAGTTATGGTTCTAAACAGAGTGGCATTAGAACATTATGACCACCTACTGCACCCCTAATAGTGGGGATAACCACCCTTGGCTCAGAGAGTCTGCTCAATGGTGATCCGACACTTTCCTTGTTGTTCCTGTGTTCATTATAGAGGTTAAATGGTCCACTGTGGCATGTCAATAGTTCTGCACCACTCGTTAGAGTTGTTGTTCCTTTCTGGCATCAATGGCCGTGTGGCACCACTGTTGTGCTGCTGGGAGGCAATTCTCAGTACACCTTCACTACAGAAGCTCCTACAACATCTCACAAAGTTAGTGGTTTCTGAGATGCCACCATCCTTCATCTGGTACCCTGTCATGATGTCCTTGTAGACATCAGTCAAATCACATCCTTTGCCCATGATGAGTGTTTTGCACTCTGCTACAACTGACTGTTGCGCTCACTTATTTATACAGTACATGCAGCAAACTCTGTCAAATGACATCTGCTATGTCCTGAGTTGATCTTATTCCAAACCAATTCGTTCCAAATTCTGGAATTCACTGCCTGTATTAAAGGACCAGTGAAGAACCCCGCCTTTTTTAAAAGAGTTTATAGCAGTGCTCAACTTTAAGAAGTTAAATCAATCCAGAAGTTAAATTAGAGTGGAGTGTCCTGCTAATATGCTGCCCATATATTCATGCAAATGGTCCAACATTGATTTCTGCGGCTTAGTCACATTGATTTATTTTTGTTGCGAGGACAAATGACTCATTTCGGATAGAAGGTATGATGTTTAAATTCGATTTAAGGAGGCACTGAGCAAAAAGCAGAACCTGAGACAAGAGGGAGGGCTGCTAGCTGAGCTGTCCAGCCCTGCTTCTGGTGATTTATCCAGCAGCACTGCAGAGCATAATACCAAATCAAACACCTGAGCCTGAACCTGACGCTGCTAAAGGCCTTCAGGAGGATCTGAGTGGTAGAGATGGGTGTGTTTGTTAGAGTGGTAGAGGCTACATTACACACTACATAGACACTGACTTAGAGAATAAGTGAAGCATTAATGGCCCTCAGAATAAAAGAAAGAAGCAAATGGCCAAGAGAAGAAGTTTTCGGACCTTCAGTTCTGTTTTTGAGCACAATGGAAAGTGCTATAATTACAACATGGCCTGAATAGCAGTTTACAGGCACTGAAAGCTCACTCACTCAATACCAGCCTTAAATACTCCATTTAATAAAGCCATTTTCTATCTTTTCAGTGATTAGCCAGTTAGTTTCATGAGAATTTTTTAAATGCCCATCGCGTGTTAAGTAGGACTGTCACAATATCAGAATGTTGATTTTAATTCCAAGTGTAGTATTGACACTCACCATTGTGTAACTTATATAAAACTCTTAAGTCCACTCCACAAACGCTGTTGTGACCCTGTGAAGAGAACCTTTCAGGTACACAATTGACCAAGTTGTACCTCTATCATCATCATCACCATCACCACCATTATTATTATTAGCCCTTACAGTCCTGGTGACCATAATGATAACGTTTCTCTACAACATCCTGTCTTCTTCTGGGGCCTTCAGGCTTCTTAATGGCTCGATCATTATTCCTCCAACTGCACACATCCATCGTGAAGCTGTTAATCTTTTACCTTCAACTGTTCCAAGCATAAGTGTCTTTTCAATGAACTCTTCTTCTCATAATGTCTCCAAAAGAACAGCTTCAGGTTGGTTGTCTGGGCTTCAGGTAAAAGGTTCATTATTTGAAAGTCCATTTATTTGCCTTCTTTGCTGCCCAAGGCTTTCAAAAGTCTCCTCAAAGGCATTAGCTCTACACATCCTACATTTCACTGTCCAGAACCACAGAGATGATGTGATATTCACCATTTAAGAGTAAATTTACACTGTTTACAGTCATACACCAAAAATGAGCATTTTACTGTTGTTCAGTTTGAATTATAGCTCATTTTATTTGAAGTTTGAGTAAATTACTATTCAAACGGTATAAATTCTGTACATCTCCAGCTACAACTGTCACATTACTAATATCAAACCACTCCTGAACCAGACACAACGTCAAAAGTCTTTTATCCGGGCTAAGAAGAAAAAAACCTGGACTGTTGCTCAATGGGCCAAAGAAAAAAAATCTATTTCATTTGGAAGTCAAGCTCCTAGTGTCTGAAGGAAGAGTGAAGAACAGAATCCAAGGTGTCTGAAGTCCAGTGTGACGTTTCTGCAGTCTGTGATGGTTTGAGGTGCCATGTTATTGTGTTTTATCCATTTTAAAAAGGCGTCATGCTTCCATTTGCTGATGAGCTTTACGGAACTGCTGATTTCCTTTACTAGCAGGACTTATTACCTACTCACAGTGCTGAAAACATTACCAAATAGTTTGCTGGTCATATTACTGTGCTTAATTGGACAGCAAACTCATGAGCTATAAGCCCTACTAATCAGCATTTAAAAAAGGCTTGAACTGGCAGTGCTCTCTCTGGGCGGGTAGATGACGCTCTCACTCTCCCCATCACTCACATTGCAATGTCCGCTGGCTCAGGCATCTACTGATTGGTCCATTCTGAGCTGGGATTCCTGCGCTTTCCTCTGAGCATGTTGGCTCCCCAGTGATGGTGTAGTTCGAAAAGAGGCGGTGGCTGCATCACATGCAGCAGAGGAGGCTTGTGCTTGTCTTCACCCTCCTAGAGTCAGGGACAGTGCAAAGTGATGGGGAGAGCCCCCTAGTGGATGGGATGGGTTAATTGGCTACTACTACATTGGGAAAGAGGAGAAAATTGGCAAAAAATTATATTAAAAAAGGCTTGAAATGTCACTTTAGATGTAATGAATAAAATAACTTTTTCCTTTTTTGTATTATAATACGAACAAAAGCGAAGAATATTAATTTTTTTTGATGAATGACTAAACCTTGCTTGAACACGAGGTCATCTGAGAGTTTGGGGCAGTCCTGCTAATGCCACCCTAAGTGTCTCGCTGTGTTTGGATGTCTCGGTCTCTCTCTGGAAGGCATTTAGCACAGATTAGTCGTGTAGGCTCCAGGCATGTATAAGAAGTGATGGCAGCACTGCAGCCCCGAGCTGCAACTTAATCACAGTCAGACACCAGAGGAATCCCAGTGGGCACAACAACTTTCTAACATGTAAACCAGAGAGTAAGAGAGAGAGGGAGAGAGAGAGAAAGAGAGGAAAGCCTCCTTTCACTTTAACACTTACGACACAAACACTGTATGACATCTGCAGGATAATCTTTCACGAGCAGAGAACATGAAGGAAAAGCACAAAGACATGACAGATCCCAGATGGGCTCAGGCAATACAACAGAGATGGCGCTGGCTTATATGCCATTTGCCTGGTCACAGATTTACAGGCATTACCCGATTGTAAGATCACAGATTCAGAGAAAAAGGGTAAAGTCTGTCTCCTGCTGATGGCTGCAGATAGCGCGCACACACATTAGCTCCAATAGCTGGCACCACATGGCCTAGTCAGAGTGTGTAATGTCACATTAAACACTGCACCAGACCTCTGTGTTAGAGTGAGATGCTGAGAAGATCTCTATGGGTCTTTAGAATTTTTTTTTGGGTTGAGTGGCCCACTGAACCCGCTCTGGCATCAGAACCATGTCTTCAATGTTGATAATCCCTCTCAGAATAAAGCCTCCGATTTGTCCCACAGTCCTCTGTATTGTCTTAATCTGCCCCAAAAGCCCTCCACAAACACCCACAGTCACACTGCTGACAAGAAAGACCCAAACATGCATCATCATTCAAGTTCATTATGTACACATACCTTGTACAGGAGTTAGACAATGAAACTGAAACAGCTGTCATGTTACTGTGGGGGGTTTCATGGCTAAATTGGACCAGTCTGGTGGTCTTCATTAATGTCACATTGCACCAGTAAGAGCAGAGTGTGAAGGTTCAGTTAGCAGGCAAGAGCACAGTTATATAGTATATTACAATGCACAATGCACCAATACACACAGCAAGACTGGTGAAAGACTGGTTTGATGAACATGAAAGTGAAGTTGAACATCTCCCATGGCCTGCACAGTCCCCAGATGTAAATATTATTGAGCCACTTTGGGGTGTTTTGGAGGAGCGAGTCAGGAAACGGTTTCCTCCACCAGCATCACGTAGTGACCTGGCCACTATCCTGCAAGAAGAATGGCTTAAAATCCCTCTGACCACTGTGCAGGACTTGTATATGTCATTCCCAAGACAAATTGACCCTGTATTGGCTGCAAAAGGAGGCCCTACACCTACTAATACATTATTGTGGTCTAAAACCAGCTGTTTCAGTTTCATTGTCTAACCCTTGTATCTACACTCGTTGTCCATGTTATCAGCTCCACTGATCATACAGGTGCACTTTGTAGTTCTACAATTAAAGGCTGTAGTCCATCCGTTTCTCTGTATACTTTATTAGCCTCATTTCACCCTGTTGTACAAAGGTCAGGACCCCCACAGAGCAGGCATTATTTGAGTGGGTGGAGTTTCCATGTGTCTGCGTGGTTTTCCTCCGGGGTCTCTGGTTTCCTCCCACCGTCCAAAAACATGGACAATCAGTTACTCTCAATGACCAGGTGTGTGTGGCTGAATGTGTATGTTTGTGTATGAATACATCTGTGTGTGTCCAGATATGGTTTAGAATTCTGTCCTGGGTGACCCCCCTAGTGCTCGATGCCGTTCTCCAGGTGGACGGTCACTTCTGGTTGAGACGCTGTGCGTGATTGGCTGCCGCTTCTTGCTGGTGTGTGGTTGAGTTCTAAGGGTGTAAATGGATCATGTTGATTGTAAAGCATCCTTGGGTGTTAGAAAGGTGTAACATTCATTCCACTAAGTATTGAAAGTATTGAAATGTTTCAACACTCAAATTTGGCTGCAGGAATTTCATATTGTATTTTGCTTTCAGTTGAAGAGTTGTGTACGGATGTCTCTGTGTTCTAGAAATATCTCTGTGTTCTAGAAATATCTCTGTGTTCTATCAAACAAACATTTGGCATTAAAGACAATGATGAGTCTTTTTACTATATAACCGGAGTATCTTTGGTATTTTTGATATTTTTAGTGATTTTTAGTGTTGCCTGTTAACATGTTTGTGTTTATAATTGTTGTTTTGAGTGTGCGTACATTAGTTTCCATGCACCTTGGTATTTTTTGGGTAAATTTTGTTGTAGAAGTACAATGACAATAAAGACATTCTATTCTATTCTATTCTGTATCGAGTATCTTGATGCTACACTTGGGATCAAAGTCAAAATTCTGCTATTGTGTGAACCCTAGAGAGACATCACTCAACTAGACATAAACCTACAAAAAGTTAATGCAGAGTAAGACTGCAAAGAACCCTTTAAGTTTTGACTTCACCACCTTCAAGCTGTAAAATCAACTTGACTTCCACATACAGCTGTAACACGGGTACCTCTCCGAATGGAAGCGGGTGAACAATATCCACTGCAGCAGGACAGCTCTTCTGAAGCGACACAGCAAACGAGAAACTGCAGCGAGCGACGGAGGAGATGAGATTAGATTAGATAAGACAGGCCAGAGATGATTCTCCCCAGCATTAAGAAGGAGAGCAGGGATGCTGCTAGATCATTAAAATGCCATTAAAAAGGCTGTCAACTCGCTTCTCACTGAAGGTTTAGAAAGGGAGGGGGACAGAGAGAGAGAAAAGAAATAATCCACATCAAATGCTGTTATCTTTGTCTCTCATCAGTGGCTATTTTATCTAAGACAGATATGTCTCCTTCCTATCATTCCGTTTCCTTTCCGCCTGTCATCGCTTATTAGGACAGAACCTGGCGATATGACGCATATGATACGGCTACAATTCAATATACTGTGATGCTGTAAGCAATCTATATATTGGAATTTTTAATTTAGGACAGCAGCTAGGTTTGCTAATGTTTGAGATGCAACTCGTTTGCACTGGAGTTGAAGAGTCTAATGGCTGAAGGAAGTTTACAACATGGCCATGTAGAGCTTAGAACACTACCCAAACCACTGTCTGCCATCAGTCTTTGCATGTGAACTGTTCATTAATGTTCTTGAGGATTAATACAGCATCACAAAACTTTCCTCAGGTCCATGAATATTGCCTTACACCCCTATTATACACCTTCTCTCTCCCACTGCTGGCCTCAAACCTTTCCTTTGCTTGCAGTGATGGTCCGTTATAGGAGACAACTTCAAAAATTAGCTCTAAAAAAATTAATACAGTGTTACTTTTTAATCAAAAAGTACATTTTAGAAAATGTTGTAATTTCTTGCAACTTGCAGTTTCTTCCATGGAAGGTTAAAAAGAGATGAATAAATGATGACAGCTTCTCCAACTGTCAGGTGAAGCTGACAGCCTACAGACTGTTCTGGAAGTCAAACTTTGCCTTCTTCCATATGATGATCAATCATGTCATCTATGTATCTATGCAGCATCACCCTACAAATCAGCCAGTTTTGATTACTGCTTATGTTTTCACAGTTAAGGCTGGATAACGTGAACTTGAAATAAGCTCCCTGGACAAAAACAAGGTGGTAGTAACTTCAGGCTCCTTCAGATGGCACGAGGATTGGGCTATAAATACCTGTGAGGTGAACGAAGGGATTCATAGATTGAGATGGAGTGGTACAGTGAAGTGAACGTCTCATTTAATGTGTGGGAAATGGGTCACAAAAGATATGTTAATGGTCAGTAAAAAGGAGTGACTGCATTTGGGCATGTCAAAGGCCACAGTGTGAAGGAAGTAGCTGAATTTGCAGGTGTATCATAGCATGCAGCCATACAGGTCTACCAGCAGTGGCAAAACATCCCAGTCTACTGGATTTTCTCAGTGAAATTGTGGCTGAAAGACAAATTTATGGACAAGGATCACAATCACGTTTCACAGCTTTTGAATGGAAAATTGCTTCCAGAAGTCAAAGCAGGTCCTTCACTACCAATTTCTGAAGGACCACTCAGCAGAGATCTGCATGAACAAATGGACCAGAGTGGAACGCAAGAGGCCTTTGCTCTTTTCTGCTCACAACATTCCCTAGTTACAGTTGGAAAGAGACAAAAACGGGACTGTTCTTGACTGGAAATGTGTTATCTGGTCAGAAGGTAGTGCTGGGCGATAAAACGATAAAAAAAACGTTTTTGTTCATGATACTTTTTCCCTCGATGACGATGATAAGACGGGACAATAGAATTTGATAAGCATTAACGTTTGTTTCCATTTCACATCTAAGCAGCTTGACAGTGAGTTCAGAAGTCTAATACTGCTGCTTGTTAGCTCCTCACCAGCGCCGCCAAAATGCACTGTTGTGTTTAGACAAGCTGTGATTGGGGGAGAGCGAAGTGGGGCCGGGAGAGAGAGCGCGAGGTCGCTGTGTGCTCGTCTGTTTGTGTGAGAAGGAGAAGGACGGGGGCTCACTGTGTGTGTGTGGGTGTGTGTCGGTCTGAGTGCTAGCTAGCATTAGCCTGTTAGCTTGGCTCTCTAGCCTGTTGTTATTTTGCCGTGGCTGCGGCCGACAGCCATCATTGTAAGTTTCAACAGTAAACCGACGACTGTAAACGTCTTTCTCGTCCATCCTTTCAACACGGCCAGCTGGACGCTACAATATGATGTTCTGGCAATAAACAATTTAATATTTTAAATAGTAACATTTCATGTATTTAGTCTGAAGTTTTTAGAAAGATGTTTAAAACTATGACAGTGTTAGAAAATTTAATATCGTGATAATTATCGAGATTGATCAATACAGAAAAATTTATCGTGATAACATTTTCGGCCATATCGCCCAGCTCTATCAGATGGATCTCGTTTCTGTCTGTCTGTGAATGATGATGGGTCTCATGTTCATCATAGACCTCAGAAAGACTCAAAGCTAAAGGTGTGGTTCAAGCTGGAGGAGACTGGAATGCTTTACCTTTTGCTAATCATCTTACACAGGAAAATTATATTCCAATTCCTGTATTCCAGGATGACAGTTCTCACATTCACAGGGCTGCAAATGTGTCTCATTGGCATGATGGACCAGCAGGAGAATTCACACATCTGGCCCAGATTTGAAAACTCTGCACAATTCCTTGATTTTGAATTCCAAGAGTGGCTGAACATCAATGTCGCTTACATCTAGAAACTTGTCCAGTCGCCGTTAAACAGCTGTTATTCATACTTGTAGAGATATTACACATTAATAGATGTGTTTTGGTGACCGGTGACTTATTGTTTTGTCCTTATTTTGAGCTCATTTGTTGTTTTGACTGATCGTATAGTCTCTATGGTTCACCACTGACACGCAGTAAACTCCTACTGGAAAGTGAAAGTATAGTTTGGCCCTTAAGGTCACATCATACATGCATCCCCCGAGTTCCATCTGTCCCACTGCTCTCTTTGTACTGTCTCTGTGCTGCTGTTTCTCCATCACACACTGCAGGCCTATTATAAGACGCCGATGATGATGATGATGACGCTGCCACCTGCCGTGAGAAATCAACACAAAAGCAATCTGCGCCTCTCCTGAAGAAAAGACTGGGTGCACTGCAGGCAGTGCAATCACAGCCGTGCTACAATTCATCCAGAGTACAGGAACACTGTGCCGCACGGAGAGATCAATAGCAGAGCGCTTTGGGAAGGGTTAGCCACAGAGTGCAGAGGCCATATTTTTCCTCCCACAGCAGGAAAAATACATGCGGCCCCCGAGCCTGTATTATGTGAGAAAATGAGGTGGGCAGCTAATACTGCCCCACCGCTTCATATGACATATAACAGACGTGTCGCACCCCAGGACTAGAGCTCAACCCAGCAGCACTGCAGAGTTTAGCACATTCACAGACTCAACAGACAGGATTTAACTGATCAGTCAGGTCCTAATCCCATCTTGAGCTGATCTGGAGGCATTAGAGAAGACACAATGTCCTGTGTGGCAACCTTTACTTAGTCAATGCAAGTCCACTGCTCACTAAAATCAAACACCAGAACGATGTGAAAATCTTTACCGATATAAATTGGGCAACTTGTTGAGTCAACTCAGTGATGTGTATGGCCTTCACATGTCTGTATGCACAATGTATGTGCATCTCGGAGGATCTCCTATCAGACCTGGATCAGGGTATCTGTGAGCTCGTGGACAGTCTGCGGTAGCAATACATAACGTCCCAGAGGATCTCAATTGGATTCAGGTCTGAGAAATGTGAGGGCCAGTCAATGGCATCAATGCATTCATCATCCAGGAACTGCCTACAATGAGGCCAGGCATTGTCCTGCACCAGGGGGATCCCAGAGCCCACTGTGCCAGCGTAAGGTCCGACAACAGCTTCTGTTCCTCCTTGCACAA
Source organism: Crenuchus spilurus (assembly GCA_036984385.1). Lineage (NCBI taxonomy): Eukaryota > Metazoa > Chordata > Actinopteri > Characiformes > Crenuchidae > Crenuchus > Crenuchus spilurus. Next base: position 107,104 of record BRDA01007236.1, read on the forward strand.
AGGAGCAGATAACCAGCCCTGCTGCTGGGTTGATGCCCTTTTATGGTCATGTCCAGCTCTCTTTAGACAGAGAAACACAGCAAACCTTGCCACAGTATGCCATGTATGGGCGAGCCACTCTGGAGGAGTCAACTGTGCTGCCTGAATGGGCTGCAGGTACCATCTCATGCTACCAATAATGACAAAGACATCAGCAAACCACAAAACTAGAGAAGAATCAGGAAAGATAAGGACACAATAATTGTCTGTGGCATCCATTTCCTTTTTGCTTCTTTAGTGCAGCTGTTGTCACTTATTTGCACCAAAGCAGGTCAAATAAATCCACCATCACTTTTGCTTAACTGACTATTTTTAGATTCCCTTTTTGTTTTAGCATAAATATGCTCGAGTCTCCAGTGAAAAAAGTACTTTTAGAATCATCTTTTACTGTGATGCAGCACTTTTAAATTCCATTCTGTTCTGTGTGTACAGACATCGTCCCAAAGCAGCATCTCAGAAATGCAGGTCAAGACCCTCAAGAGTTTTTTCCTGATCGCTCTTTAAGAGCAGCGTTTCCCAGCCCCTATCCTGGAAGCCCACTACGCAGCACATTCCGGTGTTTTCCTGATCCAGGCAATCGGTTCACTTACCACCGCTTACTGCATTGATTTTAACTGGATTGATTTTTAAATCATATTCAGATCATTTCATCCAACATCTAATGTCATTGATCAGTAAAGACATGCTTGGAGTCCAAATTTTGCTTCATTCGTTTAGACCTGGAGTCAAGAAGCTCATAGAACACAATGGTTACCTGAATAACCCTGTCAAAACTTCTCTAAACCTGCCGAAACTTCATGTAGATCTTAATTAAGGTCTCACTAGTCAACGTGGTTTAGCACACAGAACGTTCTATGGGCAGCCGTGGCCTAGTGGTTAAGGATCTCTCCTTAGGTTGAAGAAGGTTGTCAGTTCGATCCCCAGGCAGGTCACGACTGAAGTGCCCTTGAGCAAGACACCTAACCCCCAATTCTAAGTTGCTTTGGATAAAAGCGTCTGCTAAATGCCTCAAATGTAAATGTAATCTGATATCACTTTTAGTGAAAATGCGAGCTCAGTAGGCATCTAAATTGCGTTCTACTGTCGGATTCAACATTTTCCTCATGGTTCTAAAAATAAAGAACAAGTGGACTCATGTCTTGGCTCATCGGCTACATTGGAGCAGAGTGGATAGTTGTGTAAATATGATTCTTTTGCTAATAATTTCTTTAAAGTGGGGAACACACTTAAACATGCAAGGCAGTGGGCCAACAGGACCAAACTACGGAACCACCAACTTAGAGGAGCCAAGTAAAAACCCCCAAAGGTCAGAAAAACCAAACTTAAATGGTAAACTAACAGCACAAGAAGAACCACTGAGAGAACCCAGACTCAGTAGGAGAACCCTTCCTCCTCTGGACCACACTGGATAGTTCAGAAATAGAAACAATACAAGGAAGAAGATAAAACAGACATTCCGATGACAAAGAGGAAAGACCGATGACACGAATCCTTGTGTGATAACATTCCACATCCTTTCCAGAAGTCTGCTCCGGCTCTTCTCTCCATCACCACCACCTGTGGCCCATGTGCTGAAGATGAAGCTCATACAGACCTGCAGCATGTGTGGCACACTCTGCACCTGGACACAGATGTGTTTGTGTGTGTGTTTAAGCTTTATTTCAGAGCGCAAATTCACAGTGAATCACCAAAGCCCTGAGCAACCTCAGCTCCACATGTGCTCGTTATGTTCTTTATTTATCTGCAGTAGCTTTTCGTTGACAGTAGAAGTGCACTCTAACTTGGTTATTTTCAGTTTTGGGAACGTTACTTTAAAAAAGTAATTAGTTATAGTTACTCACTACTTGCTCAAAAAAGTAACTTGGTTAGTAACTGAATTACTCTATAATAAAAGTAACTCGTTACCAGGGAAAGTAACTATTTGCATTACAGTTAAAAAAGTTATTTGTCAAAGAATAAGGATTTTTTGAAAAAGCAGTTTTCACAGTCAGTTGAAATGAGTAGATCAGAAAGGTGTTTGTACATAACTTTTGATATTTATTGCACATCAACAGACCAGTGCAGGATAAAATCCTTTAAAATACCAAATCTTTGTTTTTTTTAAAAAAAAAGTAAACAGTTACAATATATAAAGTGCATTTACATCTATCAAATCAAATTCTCTCAACCTGAGACAACTGGTTTGTTCACAACAGAAGTAAACTTAAAACCTCTAGTCTTATTCTTATATAAATAAATCAAATACCTAGTCTGGTAGACATTCAGGAACTTCCAAGTATTTCTAGTACTCCATTTGTGTCGTGTGTCTTCGGCACACGTGTAAAAACACTGGCTCTGATTGGCTACCATAACGCTGCCTTAGCCAATCGCTTACCAACTTGAGTTAAACAGGTGTTACACCGAGAACTGTGACCTATCGAGATCTGTGACTTCTTCTATCAAGTCACAGATCTCGATAGGTCACAGTTCTCAGTGTAACACCTGTTACTCCTCACTAGCCTGAGCAGAGGTCCGCTCGGATTATTGTTAGTATATCAATATATAGTAACGGACCGCTTTTAATGACCAGTAACGTCAACGGCGTTATAACGACAGGAAAAGTAATTAATTATTTTATCCCGTTACTGACAAAATGACGTTACGTAAATCCGTTATTTTTAACGCCGTTATTCGCAACACTGGTTATTTTATGTATTATTTTTACATATTTAAATGTGGATGTAATTAATTTGTCTTTGTTTTTCAGCTGAATTATAATTTAAGTTCAAAGAAACACACAGAGAGATTTTTAAGTTCTTTAAATGCATCATGTTTGCAAAGTCAAAGGCTGTTTCTCAATAGCAAGAATACTAAGAAAGACTTGAGTAGTCACCTTGCATGAAAGAACTTGCAAGAACACAAGCACAGAGAAGGCATGTGTTTTGAGATGTGTGCGCACTTGCCATATTACACTGTTGATGAAACCTTTGATGTTGGGTGATGTTTGTACCAAATGAAGATTCAAACACTTTCCTGTTAATTTCCTGTCGGTTTGATCGTTTTCTTCAAATAAAGCAACATAAAAACAGTTCTGTGACTTTTCTTATGCCATGGGACTGACAATGAGATGGGACTTTTAGGTCACAAATCAGTGTATCCTTCGTGTCCTTGGTATTTGGGGCAGAGCAAGAAAAATTACTTTAACCAAGTCTTTGATATTGAAAAGTAAGTTGGAAGATGACAAGATGGAAGATTCTGTTCAAGAAAGAACAGAAGGATGTAAGAGCACAGTTGGTATAGTCTACTGGGTACACCTGCCCCATGCAGATATTCCCTGTTTAGGCAAATACACAACACTATAGTAATAAGAGTCCTTGGACAAGACGCCCAACACTGTAGTGGTGTAGAAATGTAACATCCTTGTAATTGTAAGTTGCTCTGGAAAGCAGTATTTTTCCAAACGCATAAATGTAAACACACAATAACACACACACAAAAAAAAAACGGCCATTGAGTAATCATGTTAAATAATTGGGATTATAATTTTTTGGCATAATCAAGCAGCCCTACTAACAACAGGGTGGATATAAGCAGGGAATTCAAGATTGGAAATCGAAGGGGAAAAAAGCAAAGAATCTGATCCGATTCTATCCGGATCCATCGGCCGGGTTTCCATCCAAACCTTTCACAAATGTCATAATTACATTTTGGAAATTAAGTTGTGTTTCCATCCACTACAACTATGCAAAGAAACGTTAGATGACAAAGCTACAGTTCATGAAAGTGCATTAAAGCAAGCAAAACGTTTTCAGCAAATTCATCTTTACAGGGATTCACAATCTTTTCAGAGATGCCGGGCAAGCTGTAAACTCCTCTCTGTTTCTCTCCTGCATTGTTTAACAGACTACAATAACACAGGATCTAGATGAGGAATAAGACTCCCATTGCTTGATATAAGCTGGTCACTTGCGTGGAGTATAGGCTAGCGGGTTAAACGTTTAGCATTAGCATAGAAGTTCACTGCCAAGCAATAAGAATGAAACGGTACATTGTATTACCAGACTTACAGCTTGATTCACTATCTTTTATTAAAAATCCCTTTTCCATCACCATTGTTTACATTTTGGCCTTGGGAATATTCCAACTTTTCACTTTGACTGTATGGCTTTTTTCCAATATTTGGGAAAAATATTTGTCTTTTTCCATTTAAGTTGATTGTCATTAAAGTTTCATTATAACGACAGGCTTATTCTTCATAAACAAAGATTTTCACTAACAATATACAAAAGTTCAAAATATTCCCTTCATGTTAACTTTTTCCTACTTAAATGAAAATTCAAGTGTTAAGTGCACAGCCACAGTCTAACTTCTAACAAGTGTGTTGAAGGTCTACAGACACACTTAAAGCAGGTAAAGACCCCCATATCTCAGACTAAGTCACAGATGATGAATCCTCTGGTCAGTACCTGAAGTTCTGCGCCTCTGTCCTTAATTCTACACTCCAAAAACAATATCCTGAAATCATCTTAAATCTAGAACGTATATCTGAGATGATTATGAGCTTAACCAGCCTACTGGCTGAAGGATTCTTATAATGTCCTTAAAGGCTGAACAATATAATAATACTCTTACAACAAGCTCAGGATCAGAGCTTTTATATATATTGACACGATTTAAGATGATACATCATTTCCCGGCGTTTCTCTTACTGAGTCTCTGTGTTTTTCTGCTCCTAACTAAAGCTGTAGGGGGTCCTCAGAGGGCCACAGACTAAATCGGGCTGGGCCAAATGGGTTGGAGAGCATGAGACAGATAAGAGCCTTGTAGAAACCTCCACAATCTCCACTCAGCCATAATTACACAGACAATCCGACCCGGACCACCAGAGCCTCTCCTGCCAGTGTAAACGCAACCTCTCTGTCCAAGTCTCTCACCTGCTCTCTCTCTCTCTACACACATACACACACACACTCATCCTGGATTTGACAGAGATGGGGGGGGGGGATGGAGCGAGAGCGCGAGAGAGAGATGTAGCGAGAGCGCGAGAGAGAGATGGAGCGAGAGAGAGATGGAGCGAGAGAGCGCAAGAGAGATTGAGAGAGATAGAGAGAGTGAGAAAAGTCAGAGCACGAGAGAACGAGAGCGTGAGACAGAGAAAGTGCGAGAGAGGGATAGAGAGAGAGAGTGAGCGAGAGTGAGCATAAGAGTGAGTGAGCGAGAGAACGAGAGTGAGATAGAGCAAGAGAGAGAGACAGCCTGTCTGGAGCCGTGACTCACACTTTCTAAATGACCAGAGTGGACTGACCACAGACATCATAGACATCATCTGTGGCCCAAAGACAACATTTCAGAAGTGAAGATGAGTCAATATATGTGACCCTTCATTCATTCTTAGATCTACATTACACTACATGCTACTCAGATCTGCATACAGCACAGTATACAACAGCCATCCTGTACTGTGAACTGCAGTGTTTGATATATAAACATTTTGGCCACCATTGCAAAATTATTGCTGCTTCAGAATTTTATGAAATGTCATGAACCACAAAATTCTGTAGAAGGGCTTTAAATTTAAAATAACATACAGGAAGTGGAAAGCCCTGTTGCCAATTTAGCGAGTTTTCAGACCCCTCGAGCGACTTTATTAAAAAAAAAAAAAAAAAAAAAAAAAAAAATTTTTTAACGTTCAGACAGTTTTCCACTAAGCAAACATCATTAGCTGGGATTCATGTCACAGTAAACATAAATCTCATTATTTTTGTGTATTAGAAAGTCAAACAAATCTTTAAAAGACTTTAAACTATAAAATTCTCCTGAAACACATTCATTTGGGTGAGATAAGTGGTTCTATTTATTTACAGGTTTTTTGTTTTAAGTTGACAAAAATAAACCGTCTGAATATTTACCATTTTTATTTTCATTTCAGTCAGTGCAGTTCACTGCAGCTCGTTCAGGAGCTTCTCTCTACTGTTTACATTTATGATCTACATCATGTGAGACTATACCACACTCTGTGGAAAAAACTGTAACTTGCACCATCTGTTCAAACAAAAGAAATGAACATAACCCTAGTCTGATGCACTGGGGGACTTTTTTAATCCTTTATTTCCTTTTGTTCTTCATGCCATCGCTGCTGAAAAAAATCCTAAGGGAAACACTGTACTGTACTGTACTGCAGGGCCTAGGTGAGATTACACCCTACCAGTATCACAAACTCACCGAATGATGCTCATTGTTTTTCCACATTGCATTATGACGTACACTAGATCACAATGGCTGTGGCCAAAATCCATCTCTATTTATGTTTTAGGGCACCACTGTGTTAGCCATGTTTCTCCAAGTAAACCATTTTGAGAACCCTCAATGTAGAGTTCTGCGTGGGACTGATTATCGTAAACCCACTCCCGCCCGCTCCTGCTTGTTTTCCTTCAGTTCCCGCCAAAAATCAACAGCATTTGTCCTGCCTCCCGCCTGCTACACACACATTTCCAGCGCTCCCACCTGCAGTCATAACATGAATTGTATTAATTATATATAGCGCTCAAAATTTACTTATTTATTTAAACAGCTAAATATTATTTAGGTTAGAAGGAATAAGTATTAGGGCAGCACAGTGAGGCAATGGATAGCTCCGGTTTCCTCCCACAAACACATGCTGTCATGTGAACTGGAGATGCTGAAACTGCCCAATGTGTGTGTGTGGCCTTCGGTCCAAGCGTACTTTCTAAAGCTGAAACTGGCCGACCGTCCACAGGCTCAGTCTTTACATGATCGGTTGCATCACTAATATTTTGAATAAGTTTATTATTGACTGTTCAGCTGTTTTTCTGTGCATTATTGCAGGATAATCACCGTCTGATTAATTTTCTAGACTATTTATTCATTTGCAGGATTTTTCTACATGTATATGTGGTCCCGCTCCCACATCCTCTGGACTGATTAAACGTCCGCTCCCACAAAAAACAATTAAAATTAGTCCCACACCGTGAGATATTGTGACTGGGCCCACAAGAGTACAGACCTCTACCACAATGCACTTTGTTATAGATCACCATTTTAGCTGAATCCTTAATAAACTGCAGACTGGAATGAGTAGTAAATGTTGTTGGTACATATTGCATACTCCTACTTTGGGCACAAGCAGTATACAGAGGGTGATTTATAGCAGTGCCTAGGCCAGGGGCCTAACTAGGCTTGGCCTATTTTTCATTTGGCCTGGGTCTAAAAACATTCACTTAATGGGCTACAGTCTATAACCCCTGAGCTTTGCCCCTCGTTGTTTTGTACCAAGGGGATGCCCACTCCATGCTGATGATTTGCCTACAAGCTAAGCCTCAAATGACATAAGCTACACCCTGGGTGTCATTATATTCTAGGCCTGCCCCTGGCCTACTGTAGACTACACATTTCACAAGATTCAACATCTTAGAAATGCAAACAGGATGCAAAACTGTCGGCGTGACTCAAGGTCAGCGCACGTCAGGGTCAACGTTTAATGAATTTGAACTTATGCCACTGCACACTGTGATTACCACATGCACAACGTGGGTGAAACCTTTCCAGTGTGGTTTGTGCCATTTTTCCTCCCAAATAAGATGAAAACTGCTTTGTGTGAATTAGAAATACACCAACATAGACTCTTCAGATTCAGTATATGTTGTACCAATGAAAAAAAATAATTTGACATTTGGAATAGGGCTGCCATGATTAGTCGACTAGTCACGATTATGTCGACTTTTAAAATAATCTAACGACTAATTTAATAGTCGAGGCGTCGTTTTTGTTTTTACTTTCTTTTTCTCTCCAAACTGCTGCGTTTTTCTCACCTTCCACTGCTGCGTCTGCCTTTCTGTCCTTGATGCACATGCGCAGTAGTGGTAACCGGGGTAGCCCATGGATGACGTCACAGGCCTTTATATACAGACAGGCTCTGCTATCATGGCTACCCAGCAACGGAGCTCAAAAAAGTGGGATCATTTTAAGAAAATGAAAGAGAAACGTATGCAATGCTGTATCTACAAGTCAGAACTTGTCTTCCACGGCAGCACAACTGCGATGCACGAGCACCTGAAAAGGAAGCCTGTTGTGCCTGATTGTGACAATGATGAAGAGGGACCGTCATCTCGGTAAGCTAAATTGCTAGTTAGCTGCTAAAATGAGCGTAAACAGAGAGTTAACTTGCTGCTTACTCATATTTATAGCTGTAAAAGTTAACATTAGTGATGGCGATTTGATTCATCAGCCTTAGAACACATTCATGTGTTTTCTGTAACGTTATAACAGTCATGTGTTTGAATAGGAATGCTAATGCTAACGTTTCTAATGTTACGTTTCAGTGCTGTGTTTACACTTTATGCTAAACGGTTAAATAATTGTTTGTTGCAAAAAGCTGCATATTTCATTAAAGGTTTAATGAACTATGATCTTAATTTTTTTTATTTTTAGTTAGCATATAGCTGAAATCTAATGACGGTTATATAAATCTAATGACGGTTATATAATAGCAGCTGCATTCTAGTGCAATAAGATGTATGTTTTATATTCAATTAACGTATGATCCGATTAGTCGACTAATCGCAAAAAACAATCGGTGATTAGTCGACTATAAAAATTATCGTTTGTGGCAGCCCTAATTTGGAAACGTTTTGGTGACAATGACACCAATCAATCAAATCAATCAACCAATCAATAAAATAATCATAAAATATTTATAATCAATCAAGGTAAAATTTTAAATGAATCATGATGGCGGTCATATCTCCCAGCACTACAGACTACTAAGCTTACTGTCTAGAAAAGACATCAATAAAGTCACATTCCTAACACAAAGAAAAAAGCTCATGCAGAGAAAAAGAAGAGTCATATACCTCCTTCAGATGTAGGCGACTGTGACAACAAGCAGCAAGGTGCTAACACAGCTGTTAGAAAACATCTGATCAACATGCTGTGTGGGGGCGGCTTTCTGTTGTTCTTATAAATCACAGACAGAATGATGACGGCATGTGCTTTTTTCCTTATTGGGCCAGCATAGCATGTGTGTGTATGTGGACCCCTGCTAAAAACACAGATAAATACATTAACCTGTGGCCTGACCTCTGACCCACAAGACAGCTACCCTGAGAAGACTCCGTGCCGGCTAATGACATGGCTTAAACAGGCAACAAAGTTCAGAGGTCACCATTTGCCAGCTAAACGGGACAAAGCAATAACAAAAAGTACATGGTTTAGTCTAGTAATCCACTACAGCTTACAGGTGAACGATATGACGATGAGTTTTCATTATCATGATAAATGACATCAGGAAGCTTGTCTGAGTATATGGAGGTACTGAATAACTGCATTCCATAACAAAAAAGGCTGTTTAAGTGGAGTTACTGCAGCGCGGTTTATGAAAGTTGCACAAAATCTTATTTAAAAATGTATCATGATGCCGTATCAGCCAGCTCTTTCAACATTAAAAACACATTTGCAGTCTTTGATTATGTTCAAATTAAGCCTTTAAATGTTCTGCTCCACTTTTTGGTAGAGCACATTTGAATCACTACATCGTATTTGAAGGTGGTGTTAAATTTCATTGTGCCATCTCTACCAGTTGGTAGAGGTATGTTTGGCTCAACTAGAAATGCAACCTTTTGTTGTCTGAATGCAAACGTCACAAAATTAGCATGTTTACATATTATACACTACCGCTCAAGTTTTAGAACACCCCAATTTTTCCAGTTTTGTATTGCAAATGATTCAGAGTGTAATAAGATATTAAACTTAAATGAAACAGGTTTAAGTCTGGAGACTGTGCTCCACTCCATGTTTTCAAGCTGACCATCTTGTTGTTGTTTCCTGAGGTAGTTCTGGCAGAGCTTGGACTTTTGTTTTGGGTCATTATCTTACTGTAGGATGAACCCCTGACCAACTAGGTGCATACCAGAAATGGTGTGTGTGTGTGTGTGTGTGTGTGTAAGAGAGGATGTGAGAGTGAGTGAGAACAAACCTGTGGTTCATAATGTGAGTTTACAATAAAATGTCATTTCAACCATTTGATAGAGGCATACATAAAAAAAATGGGTGGCCGTAAAAAAACACTGATTGTATACATCAGTCTACATATGCGTTCTACTTTGACATTCATTAACAGTTAAGCCCTCTAAAGTTACCATTTCTTTTGGAGATACAAGGTTCTGTGTAAAATCACATGCAATTTTTGATTTAATTTTTGACATTTGTGACCCTCAGTCCTTAAATACATGCCATGTGGTGGACGAAAAGCCATGGCAGTGCCTCTACATCTTTTACTCTCTGTGCTGCTTAGCTATGACCCCGGCCAACATTAATCAAGCATTCAAGCATCTCGCAAAGTGCAGCATCTCCTCTCTCTCCATCTACTCTTCCGGCTGGGACACTAAAAATAGGTCCAACAAGAAGCATTAAAGAGGCCCTGTGTGGCTCACGAGGAAGAGTCTACTTCATACTGA
>BRDA01007236.1:117603-128798 GCA_036984385.1 Crenuchus spilurus
GAATGCAAACGTCACAAAATTAGCATGTTTACATATTATACACTACCGCTCAAGTTTTAGAACACCCCAATTTTTCCAGTTTTGTATTGCAAATGATTCAGAGTGTAATAAGATATTAAACTTAAATGAAACAGGTTTAAGTCTGGAGACTGTGCTCCACTCCATGTTTTCAAGCTGACCATCTTGTTGTTGTTTCCTGAGGTAGTTCTGGCAGAGCTTGGACTTTTGTTTTGGGTCATTATCTTACTGTAGGATGAACCCCTGACCAACTAGGTGCATACCAGAAATGGTGTGTGTGTGTGTGTGTGCGCGTGTGTGTGCGCGTGTGTGTGTGTGTGTGTGTGTGTGTGTGTGTGTGTGTGTGTGTGTGTGTGCGCGTGTGTGTGCGCGTGTGTGTGTGTGTGTGTGGTAAAGACCATACGTGGATCAACCAGTCCCCAAGTAGGATGTCATTCTATTACTGGGTTTTGTTTTCAGGTTCGAGACGGTCTTGATGGAGTCCTTTGTTGTTGTTCTACCAGTCGAACTTTTGTACCTCACCTCGTGTCAGAGGTCTGAATTTGGACAAAGTAAATTCAAATTATAGAATAATGTGAGACTTAGTAAACGTTATGTTTTGACCTTTTTAACCCCGCGTGTGTGTGCGCGTGTGTGTGTGTGTGTGTGTGTGTGTGTGTGTGTGTGTGTGTGTGTGTGTAAGAGAGGATGTGAGAGTGAGCGAGAACAAACCTGTGGTTCATAATGTGAGTTTACAATAAAATGTCATTTCAACCATTTGATAGAGGCATACATAAAAAAAAATGGGTGGCCGTAAAAAAACACTGATTGTATACATCAGTACACATATGCTTTCTACTTTGACATTCATTAACAGTTAAGCCCTCCAAAGGTACCATTTCTTTTGGAGATACAAGGTTCTGTATAAAATCACATGCAATTTTTGATTTAATTTTTGACATTTTTGACCCTCAGTCCTTAAATACATGCCATGTGGTGGACGAAAAGCCATGGCAGTGCTTCTACATCTTTTACTCTCTGTGCTGCTTAGCTATGACCCCGGCCAACATTAATCAAGCATTCAAGCATCTCGCAAAGTGCAGCATCTCCTCTCTCTCCATCTACTCTTCCGGCTGGGACACTAAAAATAGGTCCAACAAGAAGCATTAAAGAGGCCCTGTGTGGCTCACGAGGAAGAGTCTACTTCATACTGACTGACAACTACTAACCACACCCCAAACCTGACATGGCTTCATGCCAGGGGACAGTGAGGGGTGGAGGGAGGTGTGTGTGTGTGTATACACACGTGTGGCCACAATGGGCTGTTTGCAAAGACAAGTCTTCCAGTATTCATTAGGCACTGCCTGGTACTGTAGTTGAACTACAGACAAAAAAAAGAACCATATTCTGTATCAGCTTGACTATCATTTCATTTCCCTTTTGCACAATTTTAAAACTTAAAACTCTTTTTACCAGCCTCTCTTTCTCCCATTCAACTGTACTTTAAATGACCTCTGTTCTGATTGGCTGCCTTGTATGGTGCCTCAAGGACAAAGCCATTTTCCCCAAATATACATATTAGTGCATCTCCAAGAACCAGAACATAGAGGTTCATTTGTAAAAGGTCAACGTAAAGGTAAATATCTGTTTATTTTATGAGGATATGTAGGTATGTGAGTTTATGTTCATTAAACAAAGTGACATATTTAAAGTCTTTGTTTTAATGATGATCAGTGTGGCTTAATTCTCATGAAAACCAGAATCTCTCATTCTTACACCATTTCATTTGGAGTCAGTTACATGTAATGAATATAAAAGATGGCAGCTGCCCTTTTTAAATTACATTATGAACAGAAATGAACTTCTCATGATATTCAGTTTTTGGAGACACACTAGTACTAAAAACGAGCAGTAATGAGCATTAATTTTGTGCCACACAAACTACTTGAAATATAGTTGCAGATAATTTATTTTTGATTAATTTTGTGAAATTAAAATGTTCTAGATGTGAATGTATTATTAATATCCATCACCAGCTGGTATGGGAACTGCGCTGTCACCAAGCAGAAAGCACATCACTGGGGTTCAGCTCCCAAACCTCCTGCACTTATACACCAGCCACCGCCTGAGGACGAGCAGGAGGGTTCGAAAAGACTCCACCCACCCAAGCTACTGTCTTCTTCTCTCAGCTGCCGAGTGGCAGGAGGTAGAAAATAATAAAGTCCAGAACCAGCTGGTTCTGAGACAGCTTCTTCCCCCAGACCAACAGGCTACTGAACAGCCAATAGTACTGTTCTCATCATGCTCCTTATGAGCAATAAACCACACTTACACTCACAACAGACTCGCTGAACTTCCAGCACATCCACACCTGCAAACCCAGACTGACACCTGTACATCCACCCATTCTGTACAATCATCATGTATATATAGAAATGTGTACATCTGTATATAAAATAACTTCTAATTCATAACATCTATACATCATATGTGCTATACTGGTGTCTAGTAATGTGTAAATAATCCCTGTCTATTGTACGTAATTCACAAATTATAATCTTTTGTTGTATTAAGTACTGCAGGGCCTCGGCACCTAAGATTTTCACTCGCCTTCACTTCCGTATACAATATAAAATAATTAAGTAAATAAATAAAAATGACATTTCCATTGATCATAATTGCACCTGATCAGTTAAGTCATGTTTTGGAGTCTTTTTTTTTTTATTTATAATTTTTGCCAATTTTCTCCGCTTCCCAATGTAGTAGTAGCCAATTAGCCCGTCCCATCCACTTCGCACTGTCCCTGACTCTAGGAGGGTGAAGACAAGCACAAGCCTCCTCCGCTGTGTGTGATGCAGCCACCACCTCTTTTTGAACTACCGCTGATACACCGTCACTGGGGAGTCAACGCGCTAGGAGGAAAGCGCAGGGTTCCCAGCTCCAAATGGACCAATCAGTAGACACCTGAGCCAGCGGACATTGCAATGTGAGAGTGATAGGGAGAGAGAGAGCACTGCCAATTTTTGCTCTCTTGGGCCCCGGCTGTTGATGACAAACAGCATGACCGGGATTCGAACTCATGATCCTCTGGTCATAGTGTCAGCATCTTAGCCTGCTGAGCCACTCGGGACCTTGGAGTCCAAATTTCACTTCTTTATTTTAGATCCGAGTCTGCAAGGTGAACAAAAACGACAAAACTCAAAAGTCACCTAAATAGCCAAGTTGTTTCTACACTAAAACTGCATCGAGCCATTAAGTAACGTCTCTCAGGCCAGTTAATAGTTCAGGACACAGTGCGATAGCTTTTAGCTCCTGTTCTAAATTAAAAATGTGTTTTGGCTACTTTAGATAAAGCAAGTGTACACACGTGCTGACTAAGTGTTTTCCACTCTCACTCAGACAGGTCAGTGTTAGCAGCCGGTGAGAACATTCAGTACATGAGAATTTCATTTAACATGTGCAGAGCAGACAGTCAGAGACTAATCTGACAGTCAGCATCACAACTCTGACTTTCTATCTGCTCAAACTCACACAGTATGACCATTTCAACATCTCCAGGCTTCGCAGAAGCATCTGGACGTATATAACAGGCTACAGCTGAATGGCCTTTAGAAAGTGAATATGTGCCTGACTTTATGGAGTCTTACATTACCAGAGCAAGACAATTTAATATGGTTTCATATTTTGAGCAGACAGCATACAAGCCCCAAAGCAGAACAAGCAAGTCTTTCAGAGCTGATGATATCTGGCCTGGGTACAGTTACTAAAACAGAAAAGGAAAACAGCAGAAAACACACACACACACACACACACACACACACACACACACACTTCACTGATTAACATACTGAAATTCACTCCTGCGGACCAGTCTTCAACATGGTCTCAACCAGACCACATCATCCACAAAATACCCCCAAAACAGCTTTTTAAAAAAAAAAAAAATAAATAAACAATAAAAATCATTCAAACTTACTGAAGAAACAACAGAACAATATAAAAGCCTCTGAAACACTCAACAGAATACAGGAGACAGAGCTGAAGTGACAAGCAGAAAGCAGGCAGATTAGACATGGAATTCCTCTATAGAATCTCTCTTCCTCACACACACACACACACACACACACACGTTTCTGTGAATTTTGGGAACTTAGAATCATTTCCTGGAGACTAACCCAAAACTTAACCAAAACCATTACTTGAACACAAAGTAAACACAATCCTAGTCCTAACCCAAACCCCAACCCTAAAATACAGTACATCTTCAACTTAAGATGTTAAGCTTTGGGTCCCCACACAGAGGAAAAAGTCCCCATAACGTTAGTGTAAAAACAGGTCCCAACAATGTGATATAAACCTACTACACATACATACACAGGGCAGGGTGTGCGAGGTAGAGGAGCCGCTCACAGAGGGAGAGGAGAACGAGAACAAAACCATTAAACTCCAGAGAAAGAGAGAAAGAACACGGAGCAGAGAACAAATAGACTAACCACAGCCCAGCCACACACACACACACACACACACACACACACAGATCCTAACAAACCATTCCATGTTTGGTCATCGAACAGAGAGGAGAGGGCGAGAGAAAGAAAGAGTGTGTGTAAGAGAATGAAAGAGAAACTAGATAAAGTGATATAAAGTAGAAAAGAGAGCGAGAGAGAGAGAGAGAGAGAGAGAGAGAGAGAGAATTATGGAAACATGGGAAGGAAAAGAGAAGAAAGTGATAGAACTGACTAGTGAGAAAGAGAGAAACACTCACTGTGGCTGCACTCATCTCTATCTGCTCTGCTCTCCTCCGGCATGTTTACAGCACAGTCAATCCTACAAAACATCCTGATCCCGAAAAATCCCGGCAAAGCTCCACACTCAGAAAAACAGACGACCAAAACAGCCAACATGGGCACGACTCCCCACACTGCCAACGAGAACCTCGACACACCCCTCCCCTGCACTCCCTCTCTGTCTGACTCTTGTTAAACTTTGAGAGGGATTAGTTTACAGTGTGAGGAAGCCCGACTAAAAGCCAGAGTTTCCCTGGAGACCAGCTGCTAAAATAAATTCCTCACAGCTCCTCTTCCTCCAGAGCGGCAGAGAAGGGGGAGAGAAAAAAAAAAAAAAAAAAAAAAAAAAAAAAAAAAAAAAAAAAAAAAAAAAAAAAAAAAAAAAAAAAAAAAAAAAAAAAAAAAAAAAGAGCGAGAGAGGGAGAGTGCTACTCACGAGGAAAGGAAAAAGGAAATGACATCACCAGGTGCTCTCCAATGAAGCTCCATTTCCTGTTGACTCAAGTCAACAATAGGAAACGTGTCTTAGTGCCAGTAAGGAAGGAGAGGAAGAAGAAAAAAATGTAGTTTCTCGAGTGACCCCCCCCCATGCCCCACGGCTGTGTAAATAAGATGGGGCTCAGATTGCAGGAGATGGTGTTAAGTCACATTTCACACACACACACACACACACACACACACACACACAAGCATATCCACCGCACCCCTTCACTCTTTGACAAAACCCACAGCAGCCATTCATAGACCACCAGTTCAGGATTTATGAACTGGGTGAGGTTTAGAGAGAAACTGATATACATTCACATTTAAAAAATCACCTCCAACAGCAGAGTGCACTGCAAACTACCACAAAAGTGGTAGCATAAAATATGAACGTTATAGAAACATGAGAGAGGTCTGTAACTTTCATCATAGGTACACTTCAACTATGAGAGACAAAATGAAAAAAAAAACATCCATGAAATCACATTGTAGGATTTTTAAAGAATTTATTAAATTATGGTGGAAATAAGTATTTGGTCAATAACCATCCAGCGAGAATTCTGGCTCTCACAGACCTGGTAGTTCTTCTTTAAGAAGCTCTTCTGTCCTTCACTTATTACCTGTATTAATGTCACCTGTTTGACCTCATTATCTGTATAAAAGACATCTGTCCACATCCTCCAACAGTCAGACTCCAAACTCAACCATGGCCAAGACCAAAGAGCTGTCGAAAGACAACAGGAAGAACTTTGTAGACCTGCACCAGGCTGGCAAGGGTGAATCTACAACAGGCAAGCAGGTTGGTGTGAACAACTGTAAGAAAATGGAAGATGTACAAGATCACAATCTGGATCTCATCCCATTGGGTCAAAATGATCATGAGAACTGAGCAAAAATCCCAGAACTACACGGAGGGACCTGACGAATGACCTGCAGAGAGCTGGGACAAAGTAACAAAGGCTACCATCAGTAACACCCCGCAGTGCCAGGTGTGTCCCCCTGCTTAAGCCAGCACATGTCCAGGCCTGTCTGAAGTTTGCCAGAGAGCATACGGATGATCCAGAAGAGGATTGGGAGAATATCATGTTGTCAGATTAATCCAAAATAGAACTTTTTGGTAAAAATTCATCTCGTCATGTTTGGAAGAAGAAGAATGCTGAGTTGCATCCCAAGAACATCATACCTACTGTGAAGCATGGGGGTGGAAACATCACACTTTGGGGCTGTTTTTCTGTAAAAGGGACAGTACGACTAATCCGTGTTAAGGGAAGAATGAACAGGGCCATGTATTGTGAGCTTGTAAGCCAAAACCTCCTTCCATCAGTGAAAGCAGTGAAGATAGAACATGGCTGGGCCTTCCAGCATGACAATGATCCCAAACACACTGTTTGGGCAATGAAGGAGTGGCCTAGAAAATTTGTGGAGGGAGTTGAAAGTCTGTGTTGCCCAGCAACAGCCCCAAAACATCACTGCTGTAGAGGAGATCTGCATGGAGGAATGAGCCAAAATACCAGCTACAGTGTGTGCAAGCCTGGTGAAGACTTACAGGAAACGTTTAACCTCTGTCATTGCCATGTTACAAAGTATTGAGTGGAACTTTTGTTTTTGACCAAATACTTATTTTCCACCATAATTTACAAATAAATTCTTTTAAAATCCTACAGTGTGATTTCCTGGATTTTGTTCTCATTTGTCTCTCATAGTTGAAGTGTACCTATAATGAAAATTACAGACCTCCCTCATCTTTCTAAGTAGGAGAACTTGCACAATCAGTGGCTGACTAAATACTTTTTGGCTCCATGTATATTAGCTGTAACAACGTATTCACATACACAATACTGTCTATATTATTGTTATTATTGTGTCTTCTAATATTACAGTTTTTCTGCGAGTATAAACAGATAATCATCCTTAAATAATTTTCTCAAGTGTGAAATGAAGACTTCTACTCAGTGGGGTATACAGTATGTAAGCTGATCATATATATTAGCTTACTTGCTCTTTAACAGAGGCCAGGATGTTGTTGGCTGTGCTGTCGGACTCCATCCCGTGATTGGCTAATCCTTCTCTGATTGGCAGCAGAAGTCCGTCCTCCGAAAGTGGGCTCTGCTCAGGAGCGGGCATTCCTCCTGTGTACACACACACACACACAAAAGTTGGAATTACTGGAAAAGTCCCATGAATTATGCACCGTGCTGTTCAGACTCACTGCTGTTTATCACATTTAAGGACCACTTATGAAAGTTTTGCAAACTGGAACTGACAACACCAGATTTAATACAATTTAATAAAAAAATTTATATATTGCTTTGCTTACAGTATTGAAATATATTGAATTTTAACCCCTTTATCAGGTTCACGTCACTACAGCACCCTAAACGCTAGCTGATCAAGGCTGTTGTGAAATACGTCATTATAATTTCTTTAGCCAGCTATAGTCATTCAATTTGTCAGTGTATGCATGTGTGTCATTACTGTAGTAATAAATGTGGACACATCGGCAAATACACCCCCATTCTAAAACACTACAAGCCTAAAAATCTTTAAAACTGTAGTGCAGTGAAAAACGCAGGGTCAACAAAGCCTTATGGTTGATGGGGATGTGTAATCGTTCAAGTCGCTGGAGTGAGAGAGTTTTTGACTGGTGTGCAAGTTTATAGTCCACAGAATAGTGGAAAACACACACATGGCTATAAAAATTAAAGATAGCTCTGCCTGGAGAGCATAAACAGAAGTACATACAGAAGAAGGTTTTCCATACACAGTTCTTGCCTGGAGACCATCCAAACTGGACTCTCAGCACAGCTAGACCAACCAGTCCAATACGAAGCTGACCAGGAACCAAAACAGTGGAGCTACATCACACACAACCATCTGCAAAGCCAGCAGATACATCAGCTATACTGAGAGTTGCAAAACTTTTCACTTCTTAAAGTTGCCAATCAATTCTATACTCCAGCTTTCAATACTTTTTTAAATTAACTGCAGTGTTTTGGCACCACATTTGGCTGTATTTTGTTAACAGCTGAAGAGTTGTGTACAGATTACAGGAATTAAAATGGAAAACACACATTAAGACTTAAAAATGTAAAAGTGTGTCAGTGCTCCATCAAATAAATTTGGCATTAAAGGAAGTGATGAGTGTTTTAGTTTAAAGCCAGAGTATTGATATGATATTGAGTATCGAGACATAAAAATCGGCATCAAAATCAATATAATGGGACTGCGACAACCATACGTATACCAGTATACCAACACTAGGGTCACAGCACTGGAGACTCTTAGGATATGCTCAGACTGCAGGCAAATTGGATTTGTTTGGCAAATCAAATGTGTTAAGATGACTGTCCACTCTGCTTGTGGCTTGTTGAAGTAAAGACGTAGGTGTCTAATTATGTAGCCACCCTGGCGATGTGGCCTTCAAACACAGATGCAGTAGAGATGGAGGTGCGTCATCTCGACCTCTAACCGGCCTCATCAAGTCGTAGTTTAGACTTTTACACTGCAGTCCACAGATTCAGTGAAGGAGGAGGCTGGTGTACACTGCACTGTTCTTTAGTCATTCACTGTGCAGCGAGAGGTGTAATCACATTTCAAACCACCTCCAAATGTGGTTAGGATCTGATTCGCAAAAATCTGATCTTGTGGTTGGTTTGTTTGTTTTTTTCTTGCTATCTAGACTATCAAAATCAATGTAGATCAAATGCTGTTCCAATCTGGATACAATGTAGGTGTGCCAAAGATTTTATTTGGTTTAGTAGTCTGAGAATAGCCTTTTTTTTAGTAGTACTGACACCCAAACAAGCTTTACATTTGCATTGTTTTCCATAAAATACTTGTGGGCTTGTTATCATGGTAGTAAAGCTACACTACATCAAGTTCCTGTTGGAGTAAATTTAAGATAACAAAAAAAAAACAGTTAAATATGGTGGTGGTGCTATTTGATAAACGCTGAATTGATCAATACTCACTGTCCAGTATTATACACTTTGTTAATCATTAGCAAAACAAAAAGACAACTGATGTAGCAGAAGGCTGCAATATGCCAATTAGACTACTGGTTCCAGTTCCTGTAGATATTTAGGAAAAGTAATACTTGTATAATTGTTATTTTAAAGTTCAAATGTACCATTTTATGGCTGGTTCTGATTACATACACAGTTCTGCCAGAACAAAAATAAGGGGGCAGCCATGGCCTAGTGGTAAGGATCTGGTCTTGTCACCAGAAGGTCGCTGGTTCGTTCCCCAGACAGGACATGACTGACACCTAACCCCCTAACTGCTCCCCGGGCGCCAGTGGATAAGGGCTGCACACCGCTTTGGGCACAAATTCTCACAGCCTAGTGTGTTCACTAGTGTGTGTGTGTTTCACTGCACGAATGTGTTAAATGCGGAGGTCAAATTCCATTGTCTGAAAAATCACTTTGGCTAAATTGGTTGATCTTAATCTTAATCTTAATAATAAACAAATCTGAATGGTAGTTTTAATATTAGAACTTCCTCCATGCCACGCAGCATAGATAAAAGGGCAATACACCAGCCAGTCTAAACCTAAAAATCAACCAGGACCAGAAGTATGTTTGCGGTCTTTACCCTCCAACACTAGACTAAGTTTAAAAACTCACCCATCTGGAAGCAGAGCTCTGCAAATGAACGCAAACCTGATTCAAGGCTTTATTCTGTACAAGTGTGACCGACATCATTCCAGAATAAAAACAGGGAGAAGAAGTGTTGCATACAAATTTAGAAAACCACAAGAAAATGGCCTCAAATATGATGTTATAGTTCCGTTTACGCTGGGAGTGGCAAAGCAAAATTACTCACAAAGCTACAGCCATAACATTCAAACCACCTCTACATTTTTTTCAGCTTCATGTATCACATAGATGCACTTTGTAGTTCTACAACTACAGAATAGCCTCCTTTCACCCTGTTCTTCAATCATTTGGACCCCCACAGAGCAGGTATTATTTGGGTGGTGGATCATTCCTCAGCACTAGTGACACTGATGTGGTGGTGTGTCAGTGAGGGACTGGTATGAGTGGATCAGACAGAGCAGAGCTGCTGGGGTGTTTAAAGTCCTCCGTGTTTTGAAAGACTAGAGGATGACCAAATCAAATTAGCTACAGATGAGCTCCGACAATACATGTACAAGGATGACCATCACGAGAGGTGTATCTAACTGAGCCGATGACTGAGTTTTTTTCAGCAGCTCTGCTGTGTCTGATCCACTCATACTAATACTAAACACACAAACACACCACCACCGTCACTGTCACTGCAGCATCAAGAATGATTCATTGTTGCTGTTCGCCATCAACAGCTGGGGTCCTGCCCGCTAGCTCAGGCCTCTACCGATTGGTCCATCAGAGCTGGGAATCCTGCGCTTTCCTCCGAGTGTGTTGGCTCCCCAGTGACGGTGTATCAGTGGTAGTTGGAAAAGAGATGATGGGTGCATCACACACAGCGAAGGAGGCTTGTGCTTGTCTTCACCCTCCTAGAGTCAGGGACAGTGCAAAGTGATGGAGGGAGCCCCCTAGTGGATGGGATGAGTTAATTGGCTACTACCACATTGGCAGAGGAAAAATTGGCAAAAAATGATAGATAAAAAGAATGATCCATTGTGGGGGTCCTGATCATTGAAGAACAGGGCGAAAGGAAACAGAGTATACAGAGAAACAGATGGACTACAGTCTGTGTTTATATGCGCAGTGGAGCTGATAAAATGGACAATGAGTGTAGGTAAAGGTATTTTAATGTTATATCTGATTGAGATATATATATACATACATACATATATACATATACACACACACACATATACACACACACACATATATATATACATATATATATATATATATATACATATATATATATATATATACATATATATATATATATATATATATATATATATATATATAT
>BRDA01007237.1:0-31506 GCA_036984385.1 Crenuchus spilurus
CTGTGCTGACAGACACAGCAAACCTTCTTACCACAGCTCGCATTGATATGCCATCCTGTGTGAGCTGCACTACCTGAGCAACTTCTGTGGGTTGTCGACATCACCTCATGCTACCTCTATTATGAGATTACAATCATACACAAGTTAAGATGTAAAATATCCTATACCAAACCATTAGAGCTTCACATAGGGCCCACCCTACTCTCTTACCACCAGCAGCCACACAAATCTTTCAATCCTTCAGCTATGTGGTTGCTGTGGCCATTTATGATCCGATCAGCAACCAGCTACCCTTACCATCTACGTTTACTCATTGAGCCTATCACATGAGAACCCAAACCACACACTGCATTACTAGCTCTTCACAGGGGTCATCAGGTAGGCACCTTCCCTCGTCAGTGTTTTGCTGAATTGAGCCCACAACACCTCCAGAAGACTCAACAGTGAAGTCTGGCGTCCCAGACCCACCCCCCTCCAAGCTAGCTCTACAGACCTTCCCTACCCTTAACAAACATAAATCGTTGTGAGAAAACTGACAAAATGCAAAAGTGACCAAAACATCAGCCAAAAAAGATGAGAACAGAGAAAAGGTCTACGGTCACCACCTGCAGAACCACTCCTGTATAGGGGTTGTCTTGCTAATTGCCTCTCCTTTCTACCTGTTGTCTGTTCCAACCAGATATGGTTGGCACTCTGTTCTGGGTGATTCCCCATAGTGCTCGATGCAGTCCTCCAGGTGGACGGTCGCTTCCGGTTGAGAGTACACTGTGCGCGATTGGCTGCCGCTTCTCGCCGGTGTGTGTGGTTGAGTGTGTGTAAATGGAGTGTGTTGATTGTAAAGCGTCCTTGGGTTTGAGAAAGGCGCTATATAAGTGTAATGTTCATTCATTCATTCATTTGCAGAACAGCAGGTAAAATTGATTCACAATCAGTGTTGCTTCTTAACTGGACAGGTTGGTTTCACAGAAGTGTGGTTGACTTGGAGTTACATTGTGTTGTTTAAGTGTTCCCTTTATTTTTTTGAGCAGTGTATAACAGTGTGAATTTATTCTTCCCTCAAAATAACTCATTATACAGCCATTAATGTCTAAACCACCGGCAACAAAAGCGAGTACACACCTAAGAGACTACACCCCTAAATGTCCAAATTGAGCACTGCTTGTCATTTTCCCTCCAAAATGTCATGTGACTCATTAGTGTTACTAGGTCTCAGGTGTGCATAGGGAGCAGGTGTGTTCAATTTTGTAGTACAGCTCTCGCACTCTCTCATACTGGTCACTGAAAGTTCCAACATGGCACCTCATGGCAAAGAACTCTCTGAGGATCTTAAAAAACAAATTGTTGCACTACATGAAGATTGCCAACACCCTGAAACTGAGCTGCAGCGATTGAAGAGGTGGGGGGTCAGCCTGTCAGTGCTCAGACCATATGCCGCACACTACATCAAATTGGTCTGCATGGCTGTCACCCCAGAAGGAAAGCTCTTTTGAAGTCTGTACACAAGAAAGCCCGCAAACAGTTTGCTGAAGACATGTCAATGAAGGACAGTGTTCCAGCATAATAATGACCCCAAACACACCTCTAAGATGACCACTGCTTTATTGAAGATGCTGAGGGTAAAAGCGATGGACTGGCCAAGCATGTCTCCAGATCTAAACCCAATAGAACATCTTTGGGGCATCCTCAAGCAAAAGGTGGAGGAGTGCAAAGTCTTGAATATCTGCCAGCTCTGTGATGTCATCATGGAGGAGTGGAAAAGCATTTCAGTGGCAACCTGTGAAGCTCTGGTAAACTTCATGCCCAGGAGAGTTAAGGCAGTTCTGGAAAATAATGGTGGCCACACAAAATATTGACACTTTGGGAGCTTTCACTAAGGGGTGTACTCACTTTTGTTGTCGGTGGTTTAGTCATTAATGGCTGTATAATGAGTTATTTAGAAGGAAGAATAAACTTACACTGTTATATAAGCTGCACACAGACTACTTTTCATTGTGTCAAAGTGTCATTTTGTCAGTTTTGTCCCATGAAAAGATATACTTAAATATCTGCAGAAATGTGAAGGGTGTACTCACTTTTGTGGTACACTATGTAAACAATTGTTGGAAGAACTTTTTCACGTACAAAAATATGTACTGTA
Organism: Crenuchus spilurus; assembly: GCA_036984385.1. NCBI lineage: Eukaryota > Metazoa > Chordata > Actinopteri > Characiformes > Crenuchidae > Crenuchus > Crenuchus spilurus. Next base: position 2,138 of record BRDA01007237.1, read on the forward strand.
GTTTTGAAAGCATTTTAGACCATTTAAAATTGACTTAAACGAGGGATTTATCTATACATTTCAGTTTAGCGCAGAGTAAGCATAAGAGATATCCATCATCTTAACTGTTTAATCCAATTCAGGTTCATGGTCCAAACCCAAGACCCCAGTGCTACACAGTAAATCTGCCAGTGTTAAATCAACACTATTAGAGTTAAATTAACACTGAGTGTGTCAAAATGTAACACTCTCAGTGTTAATTTAACTCTAATAGTGTTGATTTAACACTGGCAGATTTACTGTGTAAGAGATAAATGCATCTAACACCAAGAGTAAGGAATATTCCAAACCCAATTTAAAAGTTTAACCATTGGCACATGTTGTAGACATACAGTACCTCTTGCTGCTTACAACAGGGGATCATCTGATAATGTACAAGTATATTGAAGTAAATGGAAGTTAACTTTGAGCTGCTTTGAGGTGGAGAGACAACTTCAAGCATTATGTTTGATTTATTAAACATTTCTAAATGACTATCTAATGAAGCCATATAGTGAATAGCTTTTTGTAATTACATATTTACTCTATCTAGTCATCATTATTGAGCATGAATTACTCAAATTACAGAAATGACTTGAGACGGTATAATCAGATGAGATTTTTATGCACAGTTAGCAACTTTCTACACATTTTAGCAACATACAGAGTATACAGAAGAAAATGGTACTGTCAAAGAAAGAGTGAAGAGGCAAAGTAAAGTTAGCATGTTAGCTGCCTAGCTCATTTTCTTTGGATAAGGTTTCAAATAACTTTCTTTAAAATATACAGATGTTTGAGCACCCCAAGTCTTATATACATATATAGTTAGAAAGGACAAAAATCCCACTCACAAAACTGCCACTTCCCAAATGATTAAAAAGTATAAATAAAAGAAAAGGTGATTTCCCCCCCCCAAAAAAAAATTGTTATATTTAGCAAATAGAATTGAGGTCATTACTGAAAACACTGACATTTTTTTCTTTGTTTATCTGTTACATAAAGGTTAAAGTGAATTAACAAATTATACATTTTAATTATACAATTATACATTTTCTGGAAATTGGGTTTATATTTTCTAATGCTAACTAGCAAAGCTTATGTATTTATTAGCTAACAGATTAGCAGCTAGCAGTCATTACGATCCCCAATGGCTGTATTTGCTTAATCGTAGTTGGGTATTGTTACTTTCAAATATATATCTTTCATTCTGTCCATACACTGAGGTAGATTTTGAGACAGTGAGGAGTTTCAATGCTGTGATACAGAATCATTGCAAATTACATTTTTGCTGAAATGCCCCTTTAAAATGATTCTATCTAACACTTTCTCATTAAAGATTGAATTAAGTTTCAGGCATTTTAAAGAAACATTTTAGCTGATCTTTTCAATTTGACAGTTAAACTTTTAAGTCAGACAGTGTCTGGGGCTGTAGTGCAATTCAGAAGATGGACTGACTCTAAAATGGATAAAGTCAGAGGGAAAAGTGTGATTTAAAAAAAAATAGTTATTTTATCAATAAAGCCATATATGTGTTTGAATGCAGATCTACTGCAGGGTCCTGTTTCTCTGATTAACCAACAGTGTATTTATAAGATCTGCTGAACAAAAGGGGATCTATTTTTTATATCAAAAGTGCACTCATATAGGAGGGACTTCTATATGGACACAAGCTGCATGCAGCGAAATGAGGTCAACGGTTGTTCTCTGTCTGTCTGTGTGAGGTTTTGGTTAGCTTGCAATACTTTTAACAGAGTTCTCTGCCAGGACTTGTCCATATCCTGCGTGTTTAATTAACAATTTTGTTTCCTAATTATGGTGCTTCTCCTATGAGAGAGACCCTAAGGTTACTGAATACATTTTCCTGATTGAATTTGAGGTTAATCAATGTACAGACTACTTTCTTAATTTTCATTTTCTTTTTAAATGTTGTGAAGCACCTCATATACTTCACTCACTCATATTTAGCAGGCTAATATCTGTCAACACATGGATACTGTTAGTGTTCAAATTGTAACTCAAATATCCTTTATGAATTAAACTGGCCATATTTTTTTACAATATACTGTATATATACATTCTCCTATTCTAATATAGCTGCTTTTCTGGACACAGTTTATGTCTAGTTTGAGATTAAGGAGTATTTCCAATGGAGAGCAGCTATTCACTGAGGATTTTAACGTAGAGGTTGACATAATCTGTGTCTAGAAAACCAGCCCTTGCCTGTGTATACTACAGTGACTGACTGTAAGCTGCTTGTTCCTAACATAGCTAATCCCACCACTCATATTCCATTAGTCTTCCATTGAGGATGGTGACTGTTCATGTGTTATGTTTGTCTGTTCTGTTGTAACAGCCTTTATGAGGTATGTTATGTGATCTCCTCCAGCCATACTGGTCCACATCAGTGGGATTAAAGACATGAGGAATTTAATCTGCTGGAGCTCAGACCACATCTGCCTTATCTAACTGTGTTCTAATGGTCATGATAATGTTACAATACAGGGGATTCAATCAGATTGTTAACCCTTAGAAATCGATGTTATTGGCTACAATAACAAAAGTGTGCTGTAAAATTAAATTAATTCATTCTCACTCGTAGGATTAGCTATTCTTCACTTTTGTCTTTACCATTAATTTGATGTGTATACTGTCCCTTCTTTTTTAACATTGCACAAATGAAAATCCAGCCCTTTCAATACAAAATGTCAATGAAATGTACACTGATAAGCCATAACACTGAAACAAATTTGCTAATAAGATACTGCCAGTCTTCAATGTGTCACCAAGTAATGAAAATTACAAGAGCTCTGAAGGTACCCTGTAGATTCTGCAAATTGTGAGGTGGAGCCATAGTGGATTGGACTTTTGTTCCAGTACATCCCACAGATGCTTGATGGGACTGAGATCTAGAGAATTTGGAGACTGCTGTTCATAGTACTGATCTCTGCTGACTGAAAGCACTCCTTGCTGCATCTGGGATGCTCTAACACAGATGTCTGACCATAACCTTTACAAGTCTGCATGGTCCAGCATCCAACACGTCATCACATCATCTACAAGAACTGAGCGTTCACTTACCATCTAATATATCTCAGAACTTCACAAGCACATGCATTGTTATGACATCAATGTTATTTGCTTTATCTGTGAGTGATATTAATGGCAGATCAGTGTGAATGTCAATCATTATATAACTAGTCATGTTATTAATTATGAGACAACTGCATTGTAATAGTTGTGTAATGTCACTGTAATGCACAGTAAATAATAATAATAATAATAATAATAATAATAATAATAATAATGGTTGTTGTTATTATTATTATTATTACTACTACTATTATTATTATTATTATTATTATTATTATTATTATTATTATTATTATTATTATTATTATTATTATCGTTATTATTGTTTTAATAGTAGTTGTAAAATGCTGTTATTATTAAATTATTAGTTAACATTCTGTAAAAAGCTTTTCAGTGAGGAATTACCACAAGAAGATAATTAACATTGTTATAACTGACAGATATTAGATGACTAACAGCAGTCTAAAGAAACTGCCTTTTGTCTGTCATCTCTCTTTCTCTCTCTCTCTCTCTCTCTCTCTCAACATTTCTCAATCCCCACCAATGTCTTCTCTTCTCTCACTCTCTCTTATTCTTTCTCATTTTTATCTCTCTCTCTCTTTCTCTTCATTTTACTTTCACTTAATCTCTTTCTCTTTTTGTCTGAAAGAAAAAAGCAATACTGGCAATCTCACCATTTTCAATCTATTATCTACTTCTCTCCTTTTTGTCTTTTAACTCTTTCTTCTGCTTACTCGTTTATTCTTTCTCTATTTATCCTTGCAGAACCACCCACCCTCTAACCCTGTCCCCCACATGCTTTTTACCTATTCTCTCCACACCCTTTCAAAGCCACCTTATCTCTCTCTTTCTCTCTCTCTCTCTCTCTCTCTCTCTCTCTCTCTCTCTTTCTCGCTCTCCTCCCTCCCTCCCACCACTCCCCCTCCTCTGTCTTTTTTTTCCTTCCTCTCTTGCTCCGCGGCTGCATGTTCACTGTTCTGAAACGTGATGAGGCGTCCAGCCCTGTGGGAATCCCTCCCGGGCGGGTGCGCCCAACACATCTGTGTCCACCAGAGAGGAGATCAGCTACAGCAGCCGTAACATCATCAGCAGAGTTGCTCTTCACTTCTCTACATACTCCATCAGCTACAGTCCAGCTGCTCCTGCCCAGCCAGGCAAAGGACAACACCGTACCACTGAGGCATCCTCCAGGAAAGTTACCTGAACCCCTCCTGTCCTCCTGACCTGCTCAATGAGAAGATCTACCCATAAGGAGTCTCCAGCTATCTGCTGAAGCTTGGTGTTAGTGACACTAATGCTTTGGATTGAAATTAGATGACTTAACAAAAGTTACACCCAGAGGGATCAACCAGAGGTTCCGGTTGACAACCCATCTCAACATTTTAAGGACGGATTTAGGTTTCTGGGGGCTTTTTCCCCCCATTCAGAGTGCTGAAATCTGGAGGAATTCTAATCCCACACTCCATCAAAATGTCATTCCTTTTTTCCACTGCACTTTCTGTCCGACTGAGAAGCCTGAAGATGGAGGTGAAGATCACAGATTTTTGTGCGCTTTGCAAAAAGGAGGGAGGATGGTTCTCTACCAGTGGTCTCCAGCTCTGAAGAGTTGTATATGTAAGTAAGTTATGCAGTTTAACATCCAGGAGTTTGGTGTTGGTGGAAATGTTCTGGGAGCAGGAAGTGGTTGAGAGTAGGGCGAGTGGTGTAAAAAGGTCATCTTGAGTCTACAGTGTTCTGTCAAGGTTAGGTTCACTCTAAGGACAGTACTAGCAGCCTAACAGTGTATACAAGCATGACATTAATGGAAATAGACAGAGTATGCTATATTCATGCAAAAGTCTGTGCCAGAGAGGTCTGAACATATATTTTTAATGCAATCTGCCATCTAAGAGAAAGGAGAGAGAGAGAGAGAGAGAGAGAGAGAGAGAGCAGACAGCATAATATTCTATCAATTCAGACAACTTTGAGCAAGTTTTACAAAGAACATTCAGATCATAAGGTTAAAACGAAGTGACTTTTGAAGAGTTTCTGAATGTTATGTTGTCTGTAGTGGATTTAAAAATATATATCTAAACACTCATACGCACTTAATAAACACGTCATCTCCTTTGCTCAGTGAAGGTGGTGACGCATGGTGTGAATCAATCAGTAACAGGGTTCGCACAATTAGTCAATTACACTCAACGAAGAAAATAATTCAAATCCACCTTCTCTTTGATTTGTGTTGAGAGGAACCAAATCTATGTAAACACTGTGCAACAAAACTCTTCTATATAATATACAATAACTGTAGAAACATTAAATACAGGATAGTACAGAATACACACCGAACAAAAGGATGAGTGAGAATTTACCAGCTGTTTGTGCCCAGTATCAATAGCCTCACTACTAGTTTATCTTTTTTAAAGCTGTATTTCTTTTGTCATTATTTATGTTAATATTGTGTAGAGTATTTTTTATTGTTCTCCCTAAACACTCAACTAAACAATCCATTGATGTTTTTACCACCAGAGTAATTATTAACAGTCCTATTCACCCGTGATGCAGTACACAGTAAATCTGCCAGAGTTAAATCGACACTATTAGAGTTAAATTAACACTGAGGGTGTCAATATGTAACACTATAAGTGTTAATTTAACTCTAATAGTGTTGATTTAACACTGGCATATTTACTGTGTAGAAAGTCTGGGGAGAATACAAGAGTGTCACCCTTTTACTTTGGTTTTAAGACAAATCCTGGCTCTGATATCACATAGGGTCTAAAGCTATATTTTGACTGCTCATGACAGATTTGCTTTTCTACTTAACCCACTTCCTTTCTTTGGGATTTTAGAAATCCTACTGGTCTGATCATGAGCTGAAACGACTGCTCCATATTTGACTTCTGTTTAAATTGAAGCTTGAACTGTTTACACAGCTTGGACATTAAGGAAGAGATCAGATGCAAACCTGCCCCTAATACAAACTCTGGTTTAACTGGCTGTCTGAACACACACTGTGCTGAATATGTTTCCTGCCATTGCCAAAATCAGAGAGGTTCAGATTATACTTACAATGTGGTTACTTAGAAATGCACTGCAGTACGTCAATAAGATATTGTCGCAGTGATCATAACAGCAGACATCACTAGCAAATCCCTTTCCTCAAACTTTTCATCACTATTTTACAATGAATCTGAAGCATTTGTATAGACAGTAGACACAGAAGAACAAATACAATACATCCGCTTTGTACTACCAGTTATTACGTAAATTTACTTAAGACTTTCTAATCTGGCTTTAAGCAGCTAATCTGGCGGGGTCATAATTTGGGACGGGTTCCGTGAGGTGACGTAGAGAACGTCAAAGTGCTTATTCCACACTGACCATGTTTGGAATTGTACATGAGGCCAAAACGAAGGCTTACTGCTTTCTCTTCTCTGCCTGCGTGACTCCTTGAACGGATTACAAATGAAAGCGCTTCCGTACAACATCTGTTTTGATGAGCACAGAAAAATGTTAATTAACAAATTCACACTGCCATTTGGCTCACAGCGGCATGGCGAGAGCGCAAACGCGCCGGCACTGCCTCACACTTAGCAGCAGATCTGATAACATTCATCAAAAATCAGACACTAAAAAGCACCAGCTGTATCTGGGAGAAGAAAAAAAAACAGATAAAAAGGCTTCTGGAATCCAACTGTGTGTGAAACTGTGCAGGACATGGCTAATGTGGCTGCTTAAAGAACAAAACATTCACACAGCTTAGCTGATGCTGCTAGTTCACACGACCGTTAAAGCTCTTTCATCTTTTTCTACACTCAGTTGTCATTTATTATTTGAAGAGTTTCACTGCAAAATGTTCTACATCCATTAGTAATGAGCTTCTATCTTTTTAAAAGAATAGCAGCTTGTGTAATGGAAAGACACACTTATATTTCTATTATAAAGGTGGTGTTCACTATATCACTGATATACTGATATATACTGAACTATATGTGCAGAGCCACCTTTAAGCATCAAGACAAATAGAAAAATCATGAACGTGGTCTACATAGTGCACTTTATGTCCAAAGACAAGAGATATTCTTTCCTGATTGGCTCAGGACACCTATGAAGTAGATTTAATCACTGTACTGTATCAATGCTCTGGAAACTTTATATGGTAATCATAACAGGCATATCCATAACAAAAGTTGACATCTTGCAATAAAGTAGCCTACACAACACACTATAACAAATTTGGAAAAATGATCACAATTGTGGTGGAAATGAAATTAATGGGAACAGAAATAAAATTAATGCACTGGGCACTGGAAGCTCCAATCCTTTTCTCTGCTTTGTCCATAAACATCATATAATGTGCTCATTAGCTATTTTTAAGGTACACTTAGCATTAGGTGCATTGTGTAGGTTTATAATTATACTATCTAATTGTAGACATAATTCTAGGCAGTCTGTTCTATTGGCTGCAAAATGAATCAGCTGCTCAACTCACAATAGGACCACCAATGACCTGATATTATTTGACCAATGGACCATTCTTAACACTGTAGTGATACAGACCTGGTGTTAATGGGTGCATATTTTAGATACTTTGGCAGAAATAACACCCTAAAAACTGTAGCAACACAGCAGTTATTGATACACTCACACTCGCATAACACACTAACATGCCATTGTGTTACATCTGTGCTCACAATGGTTTATATAAGATCAGATGGTGATTTTAGGGGGTCTCTTTCCACTGATTGCTGAGATAAAAGTGACATATGAGGTTATGTCTGTTGTTTAAAGTAGGGGGATGTTCTTCCAACTTTCCAAACATTCAAAGTTCAACTTAACATCCTCACAATCAAAACACAACCTTTGCAGAATGTTTCTAGAATGAAAGAATCACATTTTTTAATTCAATTGATAGATTGTTCTGTAGAACTTATGCAAACTAACTGAAGTTGTTGTGAAACCAAAGCATTGTTAGGTGGAAGATGGATAGATCAACAGCAGGCATGCAAAGTTAAATTATGCCTAATAAAATGGCCACAACACATACAGTAACAAAGTAGCTGTGCCTATTAAACTGGCAAATCATTGTGAATGTTTTACTGTTCTGCGTCACATATATATATATAACAGTATGCTTAAGTAGAAAAACTGACTTCATTACTTTGATTTTGTATGAAGACTTTTGTGATTTTGTAGAAAGAATTCATTTCTGTTTATAACTCATCTCATATTTTATATTCATGTCACATAAAGGGACATATTTCAAGCCATTTTTCTTTTAATGCTGATATTATTTCAATAACAATTTACTGAAACACAATGAAATATTCTAATAATTTGAGATTCTGGATTTCTGATGTTCATAAGCTTTAAGCCAGACTGATCAACAGTAAAACAAACAAGGCTTGAAATGTCACTTTACATGTAACGAATATGAAATATGACAGTTTGCCTTTTTGAATTCAGTTATAAACAACAATAAACGTTTTCACAAAATATTCTACTTTTTTGATGTGTCACTGTACATGTGCTATACTTTCACTGGTCATTGAATAATAACTTTTCATCTCATATGTGCATTTTACTATGTTTCAAAGGTTTGTGAATGACTCTAGTACATATTCTACAGTGGTATGAAAAAGTTTGGGCACCCCTGATAATTTTAATGATTTCCTTTATAAATCATTGATTGTTCAGATCAGCAATTTTAGTTAAATATATCATATAACAGACAAACACAGTGATATTTGAGAAGTGAAAGGATTTACAGAAAGTGTGCAATAATTATTTAAACAAAATGCGTAAATTTGGGCACCGCAACAGAAAAATTACATCAATATTTAGTAGATTCTCCTTTTACAGACATAACAGCTTCTAAACACTTCTTATAGCTTCCAGTGAGAATCTGAATTCTGGTTGAAGGTTTGATCATTTCCGACCATGGACAGCTCACTTTAAATCACACCACAGATTTTCAATAATATTCAGGTCTGGGGACTGAGATGGCCATTCCTGAACGTTGTACTTGTTCCTCTGCATGAATGCCTTAGTAGATTTTGAGCAGTGTTTATGGTCGTTGTCTTGTTGAAGTATCCAGCCCCAGCACAACTTCAACTTCGTCACTGATTATTGAACATTGTTCTCAAGAATCTGCTGATATTGACTCGAATCCATGCAACGCTCAACTTTAACAAGATTCCCAGTACCTGCACTGGCCACACAGTCCCCACAGCATGATGGAACCACCACCACCAAATTTGACTCTGGGTAGCAAGTGTTTGTCTTGGAATGCTGTGTACTTTTTCCGCCATGCATACCACCCCTTATGTCCAAATAACTCAATTTTAGTTTTGTCAGTTCGCAGCAGAGGTGGCGCTCCGCATACGCACACCACACACTGTGCGTGGGGCAGTATGACTTTACGGGGGCACCCCACGTCTTTGGGGGGCACCACCACCCCTTTGTCTGCATACCCCCCCCCCCACGGGAGCAAACTTCATAAATAGTCAGACATTTCATTTTCATAATTCATGGATGGGGGGTGGGGGCTGCGAGTAGTGCCGTGTGGGGCACCCGCATGCCTAGCACTGGCCCACAGCATCTTCCAAAATGAATCTGTTCAAATGTGCTTTAGCATACCTCAAGTGACTCTGTTTGTGGCGTGTGCGCAGCCACTCCTTGTGCAAAGTGCGCTAAATAGTTGAACAATGCACAGTGACACCATCTGCAGCAAGATGAATATCTAGCTCTTTGGAGCTGGTCTGCGGGTTGACTGTGACTGTTCTCACCATCTTTCACCTCTGCCTATCTGAAATTTTTCTTGGCCTGCCACTTCAGGCCTTAACTAGAACTGTGCCTGTGGTATTCCATTTCCTCACTATGTTCCTCACAGTGGAAACTGACAGCTAAAATTTCTGAGATAGCCTTTTGTACCCTGCCCCTAAACCAATCTTTGTTTTCAGGTCATTTGAGAGTTGTTTTGAGGTTCCCATATTGCCACACTTCAGAGAAGATGCAAAGAGGAGAAAAACTTGCAATTGGCCACCTTAACCCTTTCTCATAATTGGATTCACCTGTGTATGTAGGTCAAGGGTTAATGAGCTTACAACACAAATTGTGTGTCCTAATAATTAGTGTTAAGGTATTCAAATCAATAAAATGACAAGGGTGCCCAAATTTATGCACCTGTCTAATTTTGTTTAAATAAGTATTGCACACATTCTGTAAATCCTATAAACTTCATTTCGCTTCTAAAATATCACTGTTTATCTGCTATATGATATATTTAACTGAAATTGCTGATCCAAACAACCAATGATTTATAAAGGAAAATCATGAAAATTAACAGGGGTGCCCAAACTTTTTCATACCACTGTAAGTGGTATTAAAAACGCTAGATGAAAATTAATAATCAGGTAGTTTTATGGAATAACTGAACCATGACTGAATCTTGACTGTCAACCTAAAATTATTCACTCCAGTTCCAGGTAGTCTAAACTTTAGCATCATCTGAAATGGTCCCCTAATCACTATCCTCTACATTAGCAAATCTTCAAATCATTATATAGAGCACTATTATAGGGAACATAATTCATAAATGATTTTAGACACTACAACAGACAGTTAGCTGATTAATGTGTCACAGCAGATTGTGTTGAATAAACAATATAAAATACTGAGTTACCAGTCCAATGTAGTCCTGCTGTTCCACAGTTAACTGATAAACACTTTCAGCAAAAATGTCATACTGGTGATGTTGGATTTCTGTATTCTTACCTGCTAGAGTTTTCACCGTCAGTCATATCCTCATGTAAAAGTAAGGAAATTAACCACTAGGTTAAATTATTTGTGCACTACTTATTGTGGAGCATGTTGAAATTCTTATAGTGCTATGATATGTGATATGATATAGTGCTACAATAGTCATATGTTTTCAGACACCACTACAAAATGACAGAACCCTACATTAGACAGTGAATATGTAAGTGTGAGACACAGCATTTGTTTTACCAACAGTTAAACCAACATCTGGTCACAAGAGCGTACTGAATTGCTTTTGGTGATTACCACAGAGACATGTCATGTTTTTGCCTCTCTCTGAGTGAAGGTATAAGCATTGTTTTAACCTGAAAGGGATGCCATAGTACACATCTCTCATAGCCGAGGAGAGTAACACATGATCAGAGCGCCACACAGCAGTGAATGTGAGAGTGCTTATTAAAGCTGGTTAAACACAGTCTTTTGAAATGCAGTGATGGCATTTTGAATTGACCGTGATAACATTACCGTACATCTTTAATATTGTGGTATACTATATTAGCATATACCAGCAAATGCCTGCTTATGATCATTTTGTTCATGCATCTCTCAGAATCACAAGAGCAGTGAATTTGTTCTCTGGTCTCAGTGACATTCTTTCCTCTTCATTTCTTTTTCGCACATTTATTGCACACTTTTTTTTTTTTTCTTTCCTTCGTCTCATTATCTTCTACTTTCTGCACATTGGATCCTCTCAGCTGTATTTTCTCTCTCTGTCTCCCCCCCCCTCCAGTTCTGAATCTATTTCCTTGTACCCCCTGAAGGGATCGTGTCGCTGGGGCGTAAGGCTAAACCCTGTGTGTTAAGGCTAAAGGAGCAGTCACACACTGACTTTGCTACTTCATGTTGCTTGTTTTAATCATGCCATGATATAACATGGATATGTTTTTCTTGAATATTTCAGTAGAAATACAACAGCAAGCCTTTTCCTCCACTCCTGTTGTGTTTTGGAATTATAGTTTTCTGCAAGTCAGATATATTTCTATGGTGAAGGTCAGGATTTAGGAATAACACTGCTGTTTATGGCCCCAAGCTCTTTTGTGTCATTAGTGGCTATAAAAGATTCATCACTGAAGCATTGTTTTAACAAATCGTTTTGAATGAGCGGAGCTCGTAAGATGTGACACATAGTACCAGAGAAGAAATGCTTAAAAATCAACTGTTAACGGATGATTTGTGAGTCAAAAGACAAATTTCCACAATATTCTTCAGTGTGCCTTGTCAAGCACACACAATACAGATGCGCACCATTGCTGTTTGCGGCCTGTTGTTTATTTGTGATTCCTTAAAAGGTCTTTTCTCCTGACCTTCCTCATTTTCACCTTTAATCCATCTCCATTTAAAAATCTAATAAGCAATGTGTATTTATCTACACTGCAAAAAAGCACCTCACAAAAACTAGAACAAATTTATAAAACTAGACAGAAATCATATTAAGCAAACAAATCTGCCAGTGGTGTAAGCAAATTTTGCCTAGTAAGATTTCTTAAACTAACCAAAATAATCTTACACTTGCAGTGCTTTTTAAGACAAAAAATCTTGGCAGAGAAAAAAAAAAGATTTATTGCCTTAATATATGCTAATTTTACTTGTTAAGATTTTGTTTTTTGCAGAGCAAACCATAGTCATATCCTGTAACTGGTAAATAAAGCTCAAGATGGGCTGAAATATCTTATTAAAAGTTAGACATATGTTCTTAGAGTAAGCTTAATTTTCTTGTGCAAAATTTGCTTGTTAAGAATATTTTTTTTGTCAAAAAATTAAGAAAAAATGTCCATAAAAAAGTTTTTTTTTTACTTTCTTATAAATCGTTTTTTGCAGTGTACATATAGCACATTTAGAAAATTTTGCTAATTTCTGAAATAATTAATTGAAAAATGCTCCAAAAGGTTCTAACTCATGTCTTCATTCTGATATCATACACATACACGACTTCATTAAAACCAGTTCCTTGTTAATCACTTTGTAGCTCTACAATTACAGACTGCAGTCCATCTATTTCTCTGTACACATTGTTAACCTCCTTTCACTCTGTTCTTCAGTGGTCAGGTACTGCAGTGACACTGACGTGGTGGTGGTGTGTTAATATGTATTATTGGTACAAGTGGAAAAGACAGAGTTTTTCCAAACACCTCAGTGTCTCAGTGTCACTAGTAGACAGAAAATCCACCAACCAAAATATCCAGCCAACAGATTTTGGTTCTGAATACTATATAAAACATATATAACATATATATTACACATTTCAAAAGGTAAAAGTCTATTTTAACCTCATATATTCACTTAAAAAATCATTTTCAGATATATTTGAATAATGTTGTCATTCATTTTAGGGTTAGGGTTAAAATGATAAGCAAATAATTTTTGAACATCTGTCTATCTTCTGTTTCCCAAAGAATGGGAGGGTTTATCTCAAGTCCTGAGGAACTACAGCAGAATTAGACGTTCAGGGATTTGTTTGGATGGTCATAGGGCAGCAGACCACTTGGATGTCCACTCTGACCACATAATAGTGAGTGACTGTACAGAAGCAGAGCTGGATGGCCTCAGTCAGGTGCAGACTAAATATTTTCTCATTAAGATAACCTACTTAACCTACTTTAAGTTAGCCATGCTGTTGGTTTGCCAGGCAGGGATTAAGCCAAGGCCTTGATTCCAGGTCTAGGCTTAATCTCTGCTCCTGAAACTGCCAGTAAATGTGAAGTCACAGATTGCTATAAGTCATTATTGCTACAAATCTCCTTTGTGATTATTGAGACAAACTGGATATGAAGACAAAAAAAAGAGGCTTGAATTATCAAGGCATAAAATATGTTTTTTTCTCATCTATGAAATCAGTTAGGCATGGTTATCTAAAAGAGATTATATTAATTTCTCAACCACTATCACATCAAGCAAATTATCTTTTATATCCCACAAGCGCAAATTATAGTCATTATGTTCTCAGTGTTCCGGCTAATCTTACACAGCAATAATATGATCCCAGCGGGGTAGACACTAGAAATGTAAAATTACCTTGTAATTCATTGATATCAAAGTGGAGGTTTAACAGCACAGACAATGAAGCATCCATGGGATGGGACTGACTCATATGATCATTTTGATTATCCCATCAGTGATTTTCTGTAAAGTTTTAGATTTACCTTTTGAAAATGAACCATCAAACCTCAAGACTATTAGAATATTTTTATTATTCCTGAATTCCACTGAAGCTGAGTGAATTTAATGTGAATGTCTATAGAGATTTGAGTTCACAATTGTCTATGAACTGAATAGCCTCTATATGCAAGAATGTCTGGTAACATTGACTCCAAATTTAATTGAATAGACGATTCAATTATGATAAATGTTTGCGCCCAGTGACCCCACTTCTCTTCCAATGAGATACTAATCTGTTTGTCAGGAGAAAGTCCAGAACAATTAAGACAAGCACCCAAAGAACAGACCACGAAAATGGCCCCCACAATGAGTAGTCAGCTTAATTATTCACTTTATACTTCAAATATAAAACTACTATTGATGAAAATGTAAAGTATTCTTTCAGAGGTACAGTTGGGTCCAAATGTTTGAGATCAGTAGTGAAATACTTATCCATTGCATTTCTTCTAATTAATTAATTAGCACCTGAGCTGGCTCCACAAGTTGTGGAAAAGCCATAGAAGAGTCTAGATTACATCCACCTGAGAGTCATCTGAACATGTACTTCGGTAGAAAGGTAAAGCTGGCTTTACATCAACCCAAATTTCCTGTCCTAGTCTAAACTCTTCATTGCATAAAAATCTCTTTGGTCATGAGTTAAGACCTGACAATGTGACATACTCTGTGGTGGCCAATTTAGTGTCTGTGCAACTGTTGAGTTCTGGCAGTGTCAGAAATTTTGGATCGAAATCTCAAAGTGTGAACTCTCCTTCATGGCTGGTCAACAAACCAATGAGAGGACTTCATTAAATGTTGTGTACCTCATGACAGAACTACAGACACACTAATGCCCATCACTAGTGGAATTTGTTGAATTGTGGCAACAAATAAAATGTCTCTTAAGCCCTATTTGTATAAGATTAGTTTGTCTGGGGAATGTCTGTTTTTTAACAGTTTAAACATCTCCTGTGTTTAAACTCCTGCATCTGGTCAGCGTTACTATATCTACATGACAAGTGAGTTTCTGTGTGGTTGTATGTTTTTTAAACAGAGGTATAATATGATCACAGTTCCTATCATGTACCTGTAGCTGTGATTATAATCACTCCTTCAATACGCAGGTGTTATTGTTTAATAAACCTATATAAGATGGTATCTTGCCGTTCTTAAAGATTTTAGTTATTTGTTCCTTCACATGATGCTCTCTCAAATAACATATACATGTAGACTGGAAGTGACTTTTCAAAAGCACGAATACTTTTGTGGTTCCTGAAGATTTTTGGTGGTTGATCATGTAAAGAGAATAAATATTGCTAGTAGCAGTGGCCAAAATACTGCCTGTTTTCTGGCTGGAAAAGGCACAGAGGATGAGGAAAAAACAGATAGGTAGAGGTACACTCTTGTCACACCTTTGAAACATCTCTGTGCTGCCCTTTTTGTCTCCTCAGAAAACAGACATTTCACATACAGTTCATAGATCTGATAATGAGTCATGAAGTCATGAAGAAAAAAATATTCAAAATGTTGGTGCCCTTGCACTGCTGACAGTCTCCCTGCAAAGCCTAAATTATTCATTCAAGAGTCAGAAGGGTCAGAATGGATTTGATGGAAGTTTTTCAAACCACGTCATGTCTTTATGTATTAATGCACATTCTAAAAAGCTCTGCCTCAGTGGGCTGGTTGAAAGGTCTCAGATCCAAACATACTGATAAGAATATAATATAAAAAAATAAATAATTCAAGAAAACATTAAATTTTTCTTTGACTACTCATTTAATGTGGAAACATTCACAATCATCATATGAATCTGTGGAATTGATTAAAAAATAAAAATGTATTTATACAGTGTTTTTTACAACCGACGCTGTCACAAAGCAGCTTTTGCATAATTAGAGTCAGAAGCAGATCATTTGAATCAACACCCAAAGCGAGCAAGTCAAAGGTGACAGGGACAAGGGAAAAACAGTACAAGAATGATGACAGTACAGTACGTCACACTTGAAGCATTGTTGGTAGCAGAAGTCCATTTCTCCTTCAGTGTAGTTGATGGTGGTGAGAGATAATGAGGAGTCCAATGTTGGCACCAGTAGATGTAAGTGAACAGTCAGTCTCGTATGGACCGCAGGAGGATCCATGGGTCCGAGGTTAGCAGCAGTAGATGATGAACAGTCGGTCTGGTGTGGACCACAGGAGGATCCAGCAAGCAGTGTGATTCAGCAAGCAGTGTTCCTTCAGTGGCCATAATTTTCTCAGAAAACGGTAGAGAGGAGCAGTTAGTTTGGTTGAATTCAGCAGCAAACATGAATTAGCTACCCTTAACATCTACGGTTACTCATTGAGCCCATCACATGAGTACCCAAACCACACACTGCATTACTAGCTCTTCACAGGGGTCATCAGGTAGGCACCTTCCCTCGTCAGTGTTTCGCTGAATTAAGCCCATAACACCTCCAGAAGGCTCAACAGTGAAGTCTGGCGTCCCAGACCCACCCGCCTCCAAGCTAGCTTTACAGACCTTCCTTACCCTTAACAAACGTAAAAATCCACACTGGCCTCCCTGGTGACTAAGGCTGTACCGAGCCCCACTGGCACCATTAATGCATGCTCAGTGCCACCAGACTGAGAAGTAGGAGGGAAACCAGAAGGAACACGGACCCTTAGAGCATCCTTATTCAACATTAACAATTAACATTAACAAACATGTCATGCAAAGACATATCTCCACCAGAGAGGGCTCCAAATCCCCAAATTTGCTAATAAAAAGGCAGGTATGCAGAGAAAGCAGATTTGTTTAAAGTTAACTGTGCCTCACTTAGGCTCAGGCAGCCCATGGAGTGCAACTGCATTGTGTATGTCATTGTGACATGCCAGTGGCACTGATGCAAGGCAAAAAAACTAACCAGACTGTACTGTATTGAGTGGGTGGCAACCAATGTGCACACTGCCAATGGGTGAACAACTGACCCATGACCTTTTTGTGGATCAATCAACATTTATTTATAATGCACCTTACAACAACCAAAGATTGACCAAGTATACTACCAAGGATACTACCCTTGTCACAGCAGAGGTATTACTACATATGGACAATAAGAGAACTTATGACTATTATTGCAAAATTAGCATGAATACATGACTTTGTGAACTTATTTTCAATTAAGCATATACCAAACATTTTTAAATAATTACGAGGCTGAGTAATTACTAGCATGGTAATACTATTTAGCTAAATTATGTCACAGTGTGCTATTAAGTGTATCATTATTAGCAGCACTCTTAGAACACTGAACAACTGTATAAATAATTTTTAATATATAATCAGAATTCCAGAGACACTGTAATTAACATCAATCACTGAACAGTACCTGTATTAATGGCATAAAACAAACCATCAGATTAACATTTTGATTACGGTACTTGTTTTATTAATGTTGAAATGATGACTGTAAAATCTTTTTTCTTTTCATTTACTTTTCACTAATTGTTTAATGTCTCTCAGCATTCAATTGTTTGACAGCTTCTAATTGCATATTAAACATGTCAGAAAACCAACTATAGTGCATGAACATATACAAATCAATTCATTTTTCCAATTTTTTGGGGGGCTCATCTCAAATTTTTCCCATTTTGTTAGCAAGCGAATCAGGCAAGACTTCATGGCAAGTAAACATGGAACCAGTCATGGTATATATATTTCATGTTTTGTCTGGTCAACTTCTTTTCAATTGCTAATATACATTAATTCCTGCATTCTAAGAAAAAGTTGAGACAGGGGTAATTTTGGGCTAGTAATGAGGTAAAAAAAATTATGGTGCGATTTTAAACAGGAGATGTCAACAGATGATTATAATCATGATCTGAATCATGATACTGAAAAGCAGTATCCACAAAAGGCTGAGAAAGAAAGATTGGAAGGGATATGCATATTTCTCCTTCTACAATACATAACATCATTAAATGATTTAAGGAAGCTACAGCAATTTCTGTACATAAAGGACAAGGGCACAAGCCTAGGTTGAACACTGGTGATCTCCGATACCTCTGTACAGTGATTTATCAATATCTGATGTAACACCCTGCCTAAATCACCCTTGAAGTAAAGGCTGGGCCCTCTTAATGACTATTGGTACTGTACAGTGTATTTCAAATTTACTTTGGTATAAACAATATTAAGTAGACTTAGGGTGCTTTCACACCTGAAAGTTCAGACCATGACCCGAACCAAGGTTTGTGTGTTTGTTAATTTGTATATATTTGGTCTGGTTAGGTTTGTTTTCACACTGCATTTTTCGTGAGCACACTAAAGACTTTTACTATGACACGCCCATGTGCTGTTGTCATCACTTAAGTGGGGTACGTCTTCCTACACTCAATATTGATTGGTTTGTAGTAGGATGTGCATCTGACGCTAATATATTGCCAAGTTTCCTTTCTGTCTCACCTTCTCAGAAAGTAAGCTGCACATTTCAGCATTTTTGCAGTTTTTCAAGCTGACGTCAAATGTTCACGACCAAAATTATATTAAACATGTTGTCTCCTCCTTGCTCCATGTGGTACCACGACTCATTTTTGCTGCTGTTCCGCTTATTTTATTTTTATTTTTGGTATTTGGTCCAAAAGCCTAAACCTTCTAGAAATGTGTTTTCACACTGCACACGAACTGGACCATGGTTCAGTAGATTTGGAGCTATCTGTAAAGTGGGCCCACACATACAGAAATGAAAAAAAAAGAAAGGAAAAAAAACAGTTGCAGGCCAGAATCGTGGCTTGGGTGTGGTGAGGCTCAAAACATTAACAGCCACTTAACTTACTTAATGTAAGCATAATAAAACGTTGTTTGATGCGCTCTCAGTACTCGCGACCTCTCAAGTGAGAGTTCTGGGTCTCTGGCATGAGCGGGTATACCAGTATTGATCCGGTAGCAGTTTTAGGGCGAGAGTGTGGATATATGAAATTGGAATATGAAACGTCTCAGAAGTCGCACACAGCTCGCTTGTCAGTTACATCACGTGTCACATTAGCTAGCATGAGTTAGCTAGCATAGTCGCTAAACAACCGCACACACCATTTTAGCTTATTTTCAGCAACAGAATATAAAGTTTTATTACGTTGACAAAGCATGTATATGTGTACCGAAATTTACTATTTACCTCATTAAAGGTGCTTTAAAGTGTCAAACGGAGGGTTTAACTGTCCGTTATCCACGTTATGGACACACTCTTGGGTACAAAGCTAGCTGCTGTGCCTCATGATCGGATCTGCTTGGCTCTCTCTAGCTCCTTCTCTCCATGTTGCTCCTAACCCCGCCCACTAAGGATTTTGATTGACAAACAAACAAAATCACCTTGTACCAATTAAAAATATCTCAAAAGAAATGAGTGAAATAAGGTATCATACAAAAAACTTTACTTTCTCTTTTGTTCTTTTTAGAATTTTTAGAATTTCCTCTAAAATTTACATTAACAATGGGGAAATTCAACAGGGGTACACTCATATAAACACATGGACAATGTATTACTTTGGCAAACCTATATAAAGCACTACAGTATGGAGTTATATTCACAAATGCCACTTAATGTGTTATTAACAGGCAAATCAATATTCTAGATTTTTCTTTTTACAAAAGGGACATCATGTGCTCTGGCCCAAAGACAAAAAAGAACCATCCAGGCTGCTTTCAGCAATAAGTCCAAAAGCCTGGGTCTCTCGTGGTACAGGGTGGTGTCAGTGTCCTTAGCAACATAAATTTGAAATTTTAGAGCTTTTTTAAACAAGACAATGCAAAAAACCACCTGCTGTGCACATTTCAAAGGCATGGATGTGGGAGAAGGGGGTGGTACTGCACAGTAAATATGCCAGTGTTAAATCAGCACTATTAGAGTTAAATTAACACTGAATGTGTCAAAATGTAACACTCTCAGTGTTAATTTAACTCTAATAGTGTTGATTTAACACTGGCATATTTACTGTGTAGACTGGTCCTGTCTGCAGTCCTGAAAAATGCAAAAATAACCCTGTACTGCTGTAAACCTTAAGACATGTTTGCAGGAAGAACAGGACAAAATAACTTCACCATTTGGTATTCTTGGTGCCAAAACATTTTTAAGTGAGAAAGAATAGCAACATTACAAAGTGGTAAATGCTTTATCATCCCAACATTTTTTGGAATGTTCTGCAGGCCTGAAATGCAGGAATGGATGCTTAATATCAAATTAAATTAAGTTGACCAAACAAAATGTGAAATAGCTTGGGTTCAGTGTCTGCAATGTAATAAAAGTCAATGTAAACTTAAGAAATGCTAAATATTGTATTTATTGCATGTTCCATACTGCCCCAGCTTTTTATTTTATTTAGGATTGTACAACTTTGAGAGGGATACTATTAAAGTCTTTTATGACATTGATTTCATCAGCTGCAGTTTCATAACAGAAACAAGAGGAGCTTCATTCATCATATATTGAGTTACACCTGAGCAGTTTGTTTCATTAATAGGTGACAACAAACTTACATTTGAAACCATCTCTTTGCTCCCTCAGAGGGAGGATGGTTGTGATTATGTTTGTGATTATTTCACCTCTTAGGCCAGTTTCATGGAATAATTGAATATTAAATATTCTTATTTTTTTATATTTTAATGTTCCTGTTACAATATCTGAATTCGATTTGCTTAAAAATGTCCTTGTTTCTTCTGAGATCAGTATTCTCACAGGACAAATAAAATGCTGAAACCGCTGTATATCTACACTGGCCCTAGAGGAGTCTTGTCATAGGTTTTTGAATGCCAGATATGAGAGATTTTAGGTATGGGTCAGTTCACTGACTGCAGGCATGCATGCTGTGAGTACAGTGCCAAAAAGCCCTTGGCCTGTTTCCACAGCACACACTCATACACGTACAGAAGTACAGCAGTGGTTGTGAGATTAGTCACTGACTGCATCAGGGGGCTGGAGCACAAAGGAATTTGAACTGAAACATTTACAAAAGAACAGAACAGGTAGAGGACAGCGACTCCTCCAGTTTAACTACATGCTGAAAAAAAAACAAATTAACTTTTTGTTGAATTACTATTTATTCCATTAAACTCAGAGATAGCTAATTTACAACCATCTATATTTCAACCACAAGCAACTTGCCTACAATGGTTTCTTTCACATTACAGGAGATTAAGGGCAGCTGTGGCCTAGTGGTTAGGGATCTGGTCTTGTGACCAGAAGGTCGCTGGTTTGATGCCGAGGCAGGTCATGACTGAAGTGCCCTTGAGAAAGGCATCTAACACCAAACTGCTACCCAGGTGCCATTGATAGTGCTGCCCACCACTTCAGTCACATTCTCTCGTGTGTCTGTGTTTGACTGCACAGATGGGAATGCCAAGAACATTGTGTTGTATGCAATCACATTGGCAAAACGTTTAATCTAAACAAGTTACACATTTTCTTTACTCACTTATATACATTATTTGATTATTTATTCATTTGATAATTATTTTATTGCTAAATTTGACATAAAAAAAAACTTTTTCAATGCACATTTAAATACAACAACAGCTCGTTTTAGTTTTCAAAGACTAGAAGTTATTCAAGTATAAACTGTATGCTGTAATTATACAGTTAAATGATTGTTTTGCTATCTGCCTCAATATACAGTGCCTCCAAGTAGTATTCAACCCCTTGCAGATTTAGTAGGTTTACACATTTGGAGTTAACTTAGCATTTTGAAATGTGGACTGCAGATAGGCCTAGACATGTAAAATGCACTGCAGCAAAACAAGAAATGTTATTAATTTGTTTATTTCTTTTTTTTTTTTGCAAAGTTTACCAGAGGGTCAATTATTATTCAACCCCTAAAACCACCAGAATTTTTTTTGGCTTCATCAACTATTAACCCCCCTGGAGTCTGAGGGTATTTCAGATACTCTGATGTAGTCTGACGTGGCTTGACTTTTTTACAAATTGCACCTATCTAAAATATTTTTCCTAAAGTGATACACAGACTTTTGTTCACCACAAACTCAGTAACAACCATGTGAGAACAGTAAGATTAAATTAAATCTGCTCTAAACTTAGACATTCCAAAAACCTATTTTTCAGATATGCTGATATACAGTATTGTGAAAAACAAACTCTAAACATTTCTAGCTAAGACTTCTGAGCTCTAAACTGAACAAACAGAGGTGTCTGCTTCATAATGATCATTACAGCCTTCAGAAATTATGTGGTTTCATTTGTAAAGATAACGAAATGTGAGGTGACACTCTGTTTTCACTCAGACAAATAATTTGAATATTTTGAATAATTTGAATATTGAGGTCTGTGTGTGTCAACATTCCACAGATTCCAGGCTGCTGGAATCCAAAAGCGGAATGTCTGGAATTGCCATGTCATTATTATATAAATGACAGCTCGCGTTTTTTGGCAGAAGTCTTTCTCACAGATGTGTTTCTGCTTATTTAAGCTTCTCTCACAAGAATCTTAACATTACTAATATATATATATATTAGGGGTGAAACGATTACTCGAGTAATTCGAGTTACTCGATTACAAAAAGTGATCGAGTAATTTTCTGTGCCTCGAGTAATCGTTTATTTAATTTTAAAACTCCAAGCACGGTATTTCGCACTGACGACATTTAATGTGGCACACCACGCTTACGTCACCCACGCACAGGAAGGAGGAGGTGGCACAGAGATTTTTAGTTGAGAAGAAGGAATATGGAAGCGACGAGGGAACAACATGCGAGAAGAAAACGGCAATAGGAAAATAATGCAGCACGCTATTCAACACTGGCAGAACTGGCAAGGTCTCTGCTGTGTATTCGAGCTACATCCACGCCACCAGAGCATCTGTTTTCAGCTGCAGGTAACATTGCTTCAAAAAAAGAGGGCAAGCCTAAGTCCTGAGCATGTTGACATGCTCACGTTCCTGAATTGCAGTCAAATGTTCCTTTAAAAGCAACACAAACACACACGCAGAGGCCTTTTCTTTGATTCTCCTGCAGCTATTGGTTTAAGGAACTCGGAGCAGAAATGTGTGAAACTGTTCATGCATGGACTTGTTCCTGTTCAGATGTTCAGAACCTAAGGTGCACAACATAAAGTCAATGTTTATGCCTTTTTTATTGATTATTGCCCTATATTTTTGATACTTAAGTTGAAAGTAATTTAATTTGTTTTGTACTTGTGGTATTTATTTCTATTTGCGTTTGCAATTGGGAAATGTATGTTGCGAATTTAAAAATATAACGTATCTAAAAAAGGAAACCAATTGGTTTAACCAATTATTAAGTGAAATGTCTTGTTTTCTCTTGTGTATTTTTTATTGCACTTTAACAAAGCAAATATGTTTATCTGATTACTCGATTAATCTATATGTACTGTATAAGTGAAAAGTATACCCTTTAAGGTTTCTAGGGAATGTGCCATTTTGTTTCTAGGGAAAAATCAGACTTTCAAAGTTTCCTCCGGTGCCAATACCAGGCTTGTCCAAGTAGTCAAGGTTAACCCAAGGGCAACAAGGATGGAGTTATGGGAAGATCTCATGGAGACATTGGTTTCAATAAATACCATGAGTAATGTACTCCATCACAATGGTCTGCATTCCAAAATTGTAAGGTAGCTTTACTTTCAAAGTGTTGTGTCAAGGCCAGTCTAAAGTTCATGATCAGTTGGAAGACTCTGAGGCAGACAGGTTCAAGGTTCTCTGGTCTGATGAGACCAATTTCGAGAACTTTGGTGCCAAACACACCCGGGCCATTTGGTGAGAAGATGGCACTGCAAATTACCCTAAATATACCATCCCTACAGACAAGTATGGTGGTGGCAGCATCATGCTGTGTGGCTGGTTCTCAGCCAAGGGGCCTGGCCATCTGGTTCACATCCACAGGAAGCTGGATCGTAAAAGCCTATTTGGAGATTTTGGCTAAAAACCTCCACTATTCCATCAAGGATCTTAAGATGGGTCGTCATTTTATCTTCCAACAGGACAATGACCTAAGCACATGGTCTACAAAACCAAAGCCTATTTAAGAGGAGTGTTGCAGTGGCCTAGTCAGTCTCCTGACCTTAACCCAACTGAAAACTTGTGGAAGAAGCTCAAGATCAAAGTCCACATGAGATGCCAAACGAATCTAGAGAACTAGGAGAAGATGTGCAGGGAGGAGTGGGCCAGGATTACTACAGAGACCTGTGTTTGCATGATCAGGTCTTATATAAAAATATTAATTGGTGTAATTGCAAACAAGGGTTATTCCACAAAATAATAAACATCGGGGTTGAATAATAATTGACCCTCATTTTTATGCTTATAATGTACAATATTATAGTTTAATTTAATTTAATTTAGGCATCTGTTAATAAATGCTACTTTTATTCAAAGTTTGAAGGCTCTTATTTACTTATTTGCAACTTGCTGAATTAGCTAAATCTGCAGGGGGATGAATATACTTCGAGGCACTGTATATTTAAAATATAAAAACAGATATATTTTTTGTGCATCACATCATTTTACAACTTTACAATTATGTATTTTATTAAATTTATTCATTATTCTGAGCAAAACTGTTTCAGTTTGTTCATATAGTCTTCAGGTTTCTCTTATTTTTAAACATATCTTTTGGCTTTATAACCCTGTGTGCACACTGCCAAAGACAACACTGTTCAATGTCACTTGCATTGCCTTTGGTTGTCGGTCAGCGCTTAGCTAAAACTGTGTACACTTAACTACACTGTGTTTATATCATTATATAAGACAAAAATATTTATGTGGACATAAAATAAGTAGGATAACGAATTCTATTATATTGAACATTTAAGGATTTCTTCTTCCAGTTTATACTTCAACTGACCAGAAACGCATATCAGACTCTTTAGTTCTATTTGGATTGGATAAATTTTTCCAAACAGATGCATGTTTTTTTTTTTTGGTCATTTGCATTCACTTAATAACCTAACTGGTCTGGATAGAAAATCTTACACTCCATATGCTACCTGAAAGAGCATAATGTGTTGTGAGTTAAAATGAATTAAAATCCATCATAAAGGTGAGATACTGTGCACTCCCTATTCCCCTCATTATATCAAAGGTGATTTCTAAATACTACAATTGGAGTGAATGGAGCTAACATTTTTGACTATTTTTTTATGTGCATCTTTTACTACATTTTGAAAGTATACAAAAAGCATAGTCAGTACTGCTTTGTGTTTCTAAAACAACCCAGTTTTGTGCAGCATAGCATTAGAATTTCAGCTACTAATTGCTGATCAGTTAGCGAGCAGCTCTGCTCATTGACTGAGCTGTCCAACTTGTACATAAGGAGCTGTTTTAAAGTCCTAAAACTAGTGTTTAAAGACATAAAATATGACAGCAATGCTGAATTGTTTTATGTAGTTCTGGTTTGTGAAAAACAGAGCATTAGTGTGTATTATTTAGAAATGACAATTTTGGACTAAAGTGTCATCAGAGCCTGTTCATTCTAGACTTCCTCGGGAGCGCCTTCTAGTATCTGACCAAGCATTAAAACTTTATCAAGTACCGGTTCTCTATATAGAAATTCTCTGATACTAACGTCTAACGTCTAAATCTGAAAATGGAATTTTGACTTTAACACCTTGTGTATATTCTTGATAGGACTCAAGGCCAATGCAGCTTGTTCTACATGTTTTCTATGTTTTCTGATGGCTGGTTATCACCACCCCACCTCACTTCTCATTTACATAAAGTTGAGCAGAGCTAAAATTGGTTGCATCACTTATAACACTCAGTCTTGTTCACAGTCGTGCCAGAGATACACTGCTGAGTGTCACTTTCGCTTTGTTTTGACTCTTACTGCTACTGTTCTTACATGTCAAGACTGTGATAGAGGAAATGTCCTGAGTCACCTACGAGATGCCATCCACTGTGTAGGATGTTGTGTTGTGTGCATTCCAGTTATATTTGACTATAATGAAAACCTCTATATCTCATCACAAACTGACCTCTTCACCATATAAATTTTTTATGTAGCACTGAATAACTATAAAAGTACAGTGCTACATCAAAAACATTGAGTATCATGAAAATGTTTGTTGTTCAATTCAAAAAGGTGAACTGTTATGCTTTATATTCATTACAAGTAAAGTGACATTTCATGCCTTTTTGTTTAAATGTTGATCAATCTGGATTAAAGCTCATGAAAATCAGAATTCCACAATCTCAATTTATTAGAATATTTCATTTGTGTCAAATCTTCTGTAGCCAGGAGGAGTCAGATGCAGCCAGGTTCAATACACAAGGCTTTATTATTGAACTGAAACATGGCTATGAAACAAACTTGGCTTGACTTGACTATGAATACAACTGTGACTTAACTTAAGAAAGAAGACCAGACCATGACTATGACATACAACTTTACTTGACTACGGGGACAAACATGATGCTGGTGACATTCAATGACTCACAATGACTGTGACACATGAGGGAGCTAAATAGCAATGTAATTAGACATGGGATGACACAGTGGGGTGTCGGTTGGCTTGGGGGGGATGCGTGGTGGACACTTGTGTGCTGGAGGGAAGCTGGATGGGGGCACACAAAGCAGTGCTTAATTCTCCTTGGTTGGAATGTTACTGCTGCAAAAAGAGGGTGGAGCAAGCAAGGAATATGTACTGAAACCAGTGAAGCTTAATCAGTGAGATATATTGAACAAAAATGTCAGATATTACATTAAGGACTCATAGGACTGGTGTTAATGTCTTGAAAAGAGGTGTAATATCAATTATCTTTGTAGATCAATTATCTTTTGTAGCAGAAGGTTAAGTATAAATAAATAGCTGCTGTTGCTACTGTATGCAATGGTAGAAATGTACTAAACAGTATCAGTGAAGTGATGGTTTTGATTTTTTGTGTAATTGACAAAATCTTGGATTACTGATGATTGGCATGTCAATTTTAACCATTTTTTAAACATTCAGACTGGAAGGAGTGTATATTATATGCTAAATGCTTCAGACTGCACCACGGTTTGTTTAAAGCGAACCTGTGACCCCTGTTTTCAGGTGGACCAGGGATCAGTACTTAGTACTCCTCTTGGTTCAATAACAGTTTTCACACTCAACCAAATGTACCAAACTGTCAGGACAAACAGCCTTGGGCCCAGTAAACAGCCTTAAGTTAGAAAACACTATGTCATTATAACGTGTGTCCTCAAACAGATGGGTTCTGCAACAGAAATATTTTGAAGTAGGTTAGTTTTAGCTGGACCTTCTCTCCTTTTAAGTCTTTTCCTCCCAAAATCAGATAGTGTCATCAAGCTGCTTCGATCATTTGTCTCGTAGTAGTCCCTGTGCTGTAAAGGTGGTCCTGTTTTAGATCATATCTGCTATTTATAGTTCTCAAAGCCTGACTATCCATGGATGTATCTGAATTGTAGCCCCAGAAATGATTTGTGTGGATCAAATGTGTTTTCTTGAGAACACAGATATTAGAGAGCCACCTTGATGATCTGACAAGTTGTATATTTTGCATGAGAGTGTAAAATAGAAGAAGTAAATGGAGGTTTCTAAAAATAACTAATTTCTAGATTAAAGACACATTTTCAGAAAGTTCTCTTTTAATCTGATCTAGGCAGAAAACAATGAAGAACAATGCACAACTGAAGTGGTTGTATTTCATTTGGAAACAAATAAAGCTGTTTCTTATCAGTAAGCTTCCACCTGCTGCCCTGTTTGCCTCTGTTTCAATGATGTTTATGAATGGCCAAGAGCATTACTCAGTAATGTCATACAAACTCATTTGCATTTGACTGCATAGAAAATAAGTTTTATTATAGTTCTGGGTATTTGTAATGTTTTATTATATGAGAAGCCATTTAGTTATACTTTAGTTATGTTATTTATTGGTTCACACCAAAGGTCTAATATTTGGTTCAGGTGCAGAGTTGGTATTCATCTCAAAGGTCCATTTCACACCTGACATTAATATGCATCTTGCGTGATGAGACTGTATATGAAAACTGAACACAGTAGTAGAAAAGTGAGGGCAAAATGTCACCGACACACTCTAGCGGCTGGTTGCAGTACAATTTTAAATTCCATCCACAACTGTTTTTATTGAATGGGAGCTACAACAAACAGTGAAGTTAGTTTCTTCATTGAGTCATTTTTTTTGTCAGTTGTCTTAATTCAACAAGCTGTACCTTTGTGAATTAAGCACCCCACCCAGTGTTTTTCTGTATGATAAAGTGTGTTAAAAAGGTTATTTGGGGTTATTTAAAGGGGTGTGTTGATCAGGTGATTGACAGCTTGGTTGATTGATGGTCATGGATGTGCATTCTCCCTGGGATTCGTCACAGATGCTTAAAGTACAGCTAGACTTGTTTTACATTATTTGACTCTGTTAATAAGATTTAATCTTCACTTTGACATTTTTGAGGAGATGCCACGTCTTGTTCAAGCTCTACTAACAGACATTCAAAAAGGGCATCACCCCAACAGAATGGGGCACAGTTTGGGAAGTAGCACTGTCTCACCTTCCACCTCTACTGCGAATCCTCTGCAATTTGCATCTAATGAGCAAGTGCAAGCAATATGGTGGCATCTATTTTGGCTGGGTTTTTTTGGCTTCAGCATCACGTCACAATAAAAGGCAAAAGCATAGCTGTTCACACCTGCCATTTTAAATGTGTCTCCTATGACCGCTTGTGATAAGATTTCTCACATCATTTCTGCTAGAGGAGGGGCCTTGTGCTTATTAATACCGTCACTCTCCTGCTGCTTTTGTTTTGATACTGAAATGGCTAATGAGCTGTTTCAGGCTGGTTCAGACTATTTGATCGTGTGGTCTGTTCGCCCAACATAAAAATGAATGGGAGAGGCGACACTGAAAGAGATTAAAGGCAGTTGCTCTCATCTCTGTTCTTAACAGTCTCACAGTTATTACATATTTTCCAGCTGGGGCATTGATTTAGGCGGTGCTCACTGCTGTTGGAAATGCTTTGGCATTCACGCTACAAATATAATATGGATATATGCATCTCTGAAGGTGACGTTGAGACACATTGTACCCCATTCACACTTACACTTTGTACTGTCCACTTATCAGATCACATAGAATGCATGTTCATGCCAAGTGTGAACAAGACCAAATATACTTGCTTATATACAGGGGTTGGACAATGAAACTGAAACAGCTGTCATTTTAGGGAGGTTTCATGGCTAAACTGGACCAGTCTGGTGGCCAATCTTCATTAATGTCACATTGCACCAGTAAGAGCAGAGTGTGAAGGTTCAGTTAGCAGGTAAGAGCACAGTTATATAGTATATTACAATGCACACAACATTATGGGTGACA
>BRDA01007237.1:38643-82413 GCA_036984385.1 Crenuchus spilurus
CTGGTGGGCAGTCCTAACCACAGTGCCTGGGGAGTATTTGGGTGTTATTTGCCTTTACTAGTCATGTCCAGCCAGAGGATCGAAACAGAGAATGTCCGGTTACAAGTCCAGGTCTGTAACCACCAGGCCATGGCAGCCTCCCAGATGAGTAGATTTTGTGACGTCACAAAAACAACAAATTGTTGACAGCGTAGACACTTTACTTTCCATATATGGACACCAAACCATTAGAGAAATCAGATTTTCCCCTTTGAGCCTTTGTACTGAACTTTTTATTATGTACTATACTTGTGGTCCTTTGTTAATAAAAACATCCACATCCTCAAAAACCTCTCTGACTATATTTGTGCTAGACCAGTAAAAATGGTAATATTATTACTTGTGAATTTGTACGGGTACCACCATAATTTACTATGTAAGGAGAGACAACAAGAGAGTATTAGGGAATGTAGAAAAAGTTTACAGTTTCCTTACTCCTTACTCAGTATTGAGTGAGTGAATCAGTGAGTTATAAACAAGGCTGATGAGGTGTTTTTTGCATCTTCCTTTATGATTAAATCTTACAGTTCTACTCCTCAACCTAGTGGAGACCCAATAAAGAGTAAATGTCTCCCCCTGCTGGTAAGAACCAGTTGCTACACATATCCCACTTGGATTTAATGTAATATCATTCATTCATTCATTCATTATCTGTTTTACCACCGCTTAATCCTTTTCAGGGTCGCCGTGGGACACACATTGGGCGAATACATGAAACTCCTGAACAGGTCGCCAGTCTGTTGCAGGATACAAACACACATACATACATACATTCATACCTAGAGGACAATATCCGTATCTCTAATTTACCTGACTGCATGTTTTTGGACTGTGGGAGGAATAATGTAATATCATTTCCACACAAAAAAGATTCAGTGATCATTTTATATCACTTAGAGAGTACACATGGGTTGAACTTGATTGTATTTTCATACTTGTCTTCAATTCCAGAAAAAAAAGAAATGGACAATCATTAGGGCAGTGTATTTCCTGACAGCTTGGGACCCTGAAGGTTATGTCTTCTATACCTTTAGTAGAGAACATAATTGCAAAATATTCTGTTGTAATTCATTTTATTTTTAAATAATTTAAACTGAATTAATCATGAATTAATTTGTTTATTTTCTTTTAAGCTGTGAACAGACACATATACACTCCTGGAAAAGTGAACGAAAAGTAGTTAGTCAGAGCAAGATAATGACCCACAACATCAGTCCAAGCTATGCCAGAACTAAATCAGGAAAAAACAACAAGATGGTCAGCTTGAAAACATGGAGTGGAGCACAGTCTGCAGACTTAAACCCCATCCAGCTGATTAGTGATGAAGTGAAAAGCAAAGCAAACCTACAAGTGCCAACATTTATTTATGTGAACTTCTGCGGCAGATTTGTGAAGAACTGTCTGAAGAATATTTGATGTCTATTGTAGAAAGAATGTCACGAATGTGTTCAGCTGTTATATCTGACAAAGGTGCTACTGTGATGAGTCCAAAGTTTAAATACATTTTGTCTATAAACTGATTCCATTAGTTCTTATGTAACTCCTATACTTTCATTTCAGAGTGCAATGAGACATTAAACTCAATCATTTTCAATACAAATCTTTTGACTGCTAGTGTACATAATTGGACCTCAAGGCCCATGTTGTACTTTTCCATTGTTTATACCTTGGGGGACAAAAATGCACTTGTACATTACTTTTATTCATCTCACTGGAGTTAGTCCACATTACAGTCATATCATGTGATGAATCACACTGAAATAAGCTAAAGAAGTAAAACAAGTTAAACAAACCACAACTTTCTTACCCTTTCATAAGTCAGCACATCAAAAGTTGTGTGTAGAAATAATTTGTGTAGTGTTTTAAACAGGGCATCGTTTATTTACTGACTCTCTCACTATACCTCATCTAACAGCAATCTCTCTCTCATAGTCTTACTTACTTACCCCTCATAGTGTGGGCTAATTCTTATTCATGATATCCCCAGATAACCTCTGACATTAGATTGAACAGGATCATTCTTTAATAATTTCTTTCAAGATTGTACTCAACTTCAATTCCTTAATGTGTTCATGTTGTGTTGTCCAATGTGCAGGGACAGATTTGGAAGTTCTGGGGCCCCAAGCAATGTCATGTCTGGGGGCCCTGATCAAACACATTCCTTTTTATTGTTTTGATGTGGTACAGGCTTAAATATAAATTAAATTATTATTATTAATTATTATCCATAAATTTTAAACATTACTTAAACATTATTTTTCATAAGATTTTATTAGGAATGACTAGTTACTATTAATAATATATTAATAATAACTATATTTATTATTATTAAAATTAAATAATATTAATCATTTATCATTAATCAATTATTAAATATTAATAAACTGTTAAAATCCTGTAATATAAAATTATCACCCAATTCTGTGTAATACCTTGATAATCAAATTCACTCCAATTCATTACCACCAATTTTACACTTATGTTTGGTCTGTATAGTCAATAGATCTCATTTACATAAAATTATACCCCATTTTTAAGTAAAAAAGCAGAAATTCTGAATTATTTTGACAATAGTTAAACTTAGAGGCATGTAAATATATGGCTTATCACAGACTGGTAGACACATGCACACAGACACAGATTCTAATGTTAATGTTAATGGTTTTGAATATGAAACCTCTAATATTAAAATACGTCTAGCTGACGTGAAACAGGCAGAACAAACGTACATGTTAACAACTTACAGGACTACAGGCGAAATCACAAAAGACTGGTTTGCAAGTCCAGACAGTCTGATGGACTGACTGCTGGGACGGCCATTCATACACTGGTAAGAAATGGCAGAGCCAATCGATGAGTTTGTGGGTGGTATAAAGAGAAAAAACCTTCTGACAGAGTGGCCGTTTTTTGATGGGTCCTAGTGCTTGACCCGTTTCTTTTTAATAGATCATAACACAGTTTAGTTTTTTTTTTTTTTTGCCAAACTCTTTTGGCCAGCAGGGGGCCCCCTGATATCTGGGGCCCCAAGCAATTGCGTGGTTTGTGTGTTGGACAAGTCCGCCACAACCAATGTTGGTTCCCCTTTTGAATATTGGTTCCTCTTGAGGTTTCTTTCTCTTATTGTTTTTTTGGTCATTTTCCTATATACTGCCTTTGGCTAGCACTCTTGAACTAGGGAGTCCTGAAATGTGTTGATTTGATTTGATTTTGATTGGACTGATTGATTTTGATCAAGTCACATTTCATAGATGTTTTAGGGTGAACAAACCACTCTTACATGTAAACTTATGAACATTTCCATGTTCTCTTAAAGTCAAATTTCATCATCAAATGTGCTGACTATCTTCTGCTTTTTGCTTCTCCAGAATGCCAGCATGGCACAGTCTCCATTCCAGAGACTTCCTGTGAACTGCTGTTAGGCATCAGGTTGCAGCGAGAGCCATGGACGGAGGTCAAATGGAAAACTCCTCTATCAATGCCAATGCATCAGACATCCAACTTGTCACACACAGTCTTTGGGAGGTCATCACTATAGCAACTGTGTCCGCCATAGTGAGCCTGATTACAATCATTGGGAATGTTCTTGTAATGCTCTCTTTCAAAGTCAACAGCCAGCTGAAAACTGTTAATAACTACTATTTGCTGAGCCTGGCTTTTGCTGACCTTATCATTGGTGTGTTTTCCATGAATTTATATACTTCCTACATTTTAATGGGCTACTGGTCACTAGGTAGCCTCGCCTGTGACTTGTGGTTGGCTCTGGACTATGTGGCCAGCAATGCCTCAGTAATGAACTTGCTGGTCATTAGTTTTGACCGTTACTTCTCCATTACAAGACCTCTGACCTACAGAGCTAAGCGAACGCCAAAGCGAGCTGGAATCATGATTGGTCTGGCTTGGCTCGTGTCCTTTGTTCTGTGGGCACCTCCAATTCTGTGTTGGCAGTACTTTGTAGGCAAGAGAACAGTACCCGAGAGACAGTGTCAAATCCAGTTCTTCTCAGAGCCGGTGATAACCTTTGGCACAGCCATCGCTGCATTTTACATCCCTGTTTCTGTCATGACCATCTTGTATTGTCGGATATACAAAGAGACAGAGAAACGCACTAAAGACCTGGCAGAGCTCCAGGGTGTCAACCATTCTACAGACTCTGACAATAAAGCTCAGCCTCAGAGGGCCATCATCAGGTCCTGCTTCAGCAGCACCTCCAGAGACCAGAAGCAGTCATCCTGGTCTTCGTCCAGCCGCAGCAAAGCCAAATCTACCACTATTTCCAACGACGAGTGGTCCAAAGCTGACCAGCTGGCCACCTTCAACAGCTATGCCTCCTCTGAAGATGAGGAGCGCCCTGTGTCTCCTGGAGTCCTACCGGCGTACAGGAACCATGCATGTGGGGAGAACAAAATGGCACTATCCAATGATAGTGAACAGCTAAGCAGTCATGAGGACGAGAACTTTTTCCCATCTCCAATTAAGGGTAATTCCCAAAAGAGCAAGAAGTGTGTTTCGTACAAGTTCAAGCCAGCTGCTAAGGAAAACAACTCCCTGCAGACCAACAATGAAGACACCAAAGCAGCTTCATTCTCCTCAGCTGAGTCAATGAGCGTGCCCTCCACAGCTTCGTCCTCTAAGCCCATTGATGCTACACTCAAGAGCCAGATCACCAAGCGCAAGAGAATGGTCCTGATCAAAGAGAGGAAGGCAGCCCAGACCCTGAGTGCTATTCTGCTGGCCTTCATTCTCACGTGGACACCTTATAACATCATGGTGCTCATCTCCACCTTCTGTTCTGATTGTATCCCTCTTTCCCTCTGGCACCTAGGCTACTGGCTGTGCTATGTTAACAGTACCGTCAACCCAATGTGCTATGCCCTGTGCAACAAGACCTTTCAAAAGACTTTCCGGATGCTTCTCCTCTGTCAGTGGAAAAAGAAGAGGGTAGAGGAGAAGCTTTACTGGTATGGACAAAATCCTGTTGTAGGCAATAAATTAACATAAGACACCAGAACAAAACTGAGGATGACTGCGCCATAATTGTTCATTACAGTGACGTTTTTACTATCAAACTGTTCTGGTCGCCATCACTGGCTTCAGGACAACTGAATATGTAATATGACTATAGACTTTCAAGTGTTGTTTCCAAGTTCATAGGAATATGGATTTTTCATGTCATGTCACTGATACACTGGTAAAAGTGCAAGAGTAGTACAATGGTTGATTTGACTTATTGTTCCAGGTGAGGTCTGTGTGTGCTTTGCTAAAAGAACAAATATCTAATCATGATTCTTGGTCAGTGTTGTTCTATTTATGCTTGTAATATTGTTAGTCTTAAGGGCTATTACTGTTTTTGCCATTACATTTCAAGCTATATATATATATATAAAAAATGCTTGATCAAGATTGTATGTGCCCATAAAATGCCTTCATTCACATTTCTGTTTATAAAACAAACATGTTACATGCTTTAAAAAAGAAATAAAACATAATTTATATGGTAATTATTTTAAAATGGCAAGAACATTATAAAAACAATAGCAAACATGAACATTTGATTGTCATTGTTAATACGTATCTGTGCTACTGAAACCACTGACTTTTTTATAGTAGGAGGGATTTTTATTCTGTACTCTTGGCTAAAGATCACAAGATGCACGTTTAGCTATTTTTACTGATGACTAAAGTCATGACTAAGAGCGTAGGGTAAACTATGCCACTGGGCCCAGTTGTTAAGATTAGCAAATAATATAAATTTGGATAAAATAGTAACTAGAAATGCCAAGATGCATAAAAATGAATTTCTAAGTAAGTTTGAAGAAGAAATATTATGAAACATACTGTTATCCAAATCCCATTACTTTATAGTTGAAAAAGTGGGGAAAAAAATAACAGGTATTTTTTTTTCATTTTGCAATTAACCTCTTCATGTACAGGCAGAATTGTGAGATTATTTGTTTTGTTAGTGTATTCTGTGACTGTAACCCTGTATGTCTGGATGATTTTTTTAAATACAGACCTGCTTCACAAACTTTCTTTGACTCCTTAAATAACACGTTGATTTTAAGAACTTCACACTATTCTTGTTCCAATCACTGAATTTATATTTCCTAAAGATGAACTCTAGATGAACTGCTTCTCTAGAGTAATGTGATGAGATCAGAGCTCATCTCTTTTGCATTCAGCAGGGTGGATGAATTTGACCATCTCTGAGGGCTTCACCATCATCCAGGCGTATTTACACAAGTGTTCTTTGTTGCAGTCCTTCTGCCAATAGATGACATTGCGACGATTGAGGTTGGCCCCAGCGCAAGCATCATACCACCATCCCCCTCCAGCCACTCCCTGGAACTCCAGCTTGGCACAGTTCTGAAAGTAGTTGTCATTGTCCCGGTCTTTGGTAGTGAACCTTTGGTTGTCATGGAGGTAGTTCTCTGGGTCCAGGGTGAGCGCATCCATAGCTGTGCCTTGATAGAGTCCCAGTCGCAGCCGATACTGAGCATCTTCTCCCTCCACCAGCACTGGATCATACTCGCCCGTCTTGGTCATTGCATCTTTATCCACTAGCTTGATGCCCAGCTTATAGCGTCCAGGTCCACGGGTGAGTTGGTGGATGTAGTCATTGCCCAGCCAGTGGTTGCCAGTGAGGCTTCCAAAACCTAACTTGTACTCCTCCCAAGAGCGATCAAAGTCCACACTGCCATTAACTGTGATGTGCTGGATGACAGTCCAGCCACCTTCCTGCATGGCACAGTAGGCTACAATGGCTGTGTCTGCAGGTTTGATCAAGTAAACGCCATCCCGTGCTTGACCTCCAGAACTCTCCCACAACTCATAGCAATTTCTGGGGGTCTCTGATGGGAAGAAGCAGATAAAAATACTGAAGGAGGACTTTTCCCAGACACAAATAAAGACTAATAGCAACTTTTTAATGGCAATTCAAGTCTACTTCTAGTCAGTTCCAGTCATGGCACACAGGTCAGTAAAAAATTAATTTAGAACTGAAAGAGACATCATCTAATGAAAATGAATACATTTGCATATTTTTAAAAATCTATTTTTTATGTTAACCTGATAAATATGAGTGTGTTAAAACCTTTCTTTTAGGTAATTTGGCAACTAATACCTATTAGCAACATAATAAAATCCCTTGTAATTTTCTGCTGGTTTAGTATAGTAACATATATAATATAGTAAAATACAGCATAGTATAGACTTTGAAAACAATGATTTTAACAATCAAATTTCCCAATGAGACCTTAGAACACATGCATTTTTGGGGGGAATGTTGTGTTTGTTAGAAAGGAAATAGATATATTTTAATTACATGAAGCAAGCTTTTCTGAGCAATACTAGTATATCTCAAACAGAATATTGTTAAAATGTTTATTGTTGTTCATAATTCAGATTTTTGTTTTACTATTAATTAGAATGGCTAATGGTTTAAAATGGAATCTCTAAAATCTTGCAAAATGACGATTACAAATCCAGACGCTGTTTAATGGAGTGAGAGTGGGGACTGCCAATCACACGTTAGCAAGAAATGGCAGAGCCAATCGGTGAGCTCTTGGGTGGTCTAAATGGAAACAGGCTTCAGATTGAGCAGCCGTTTATGAGTCCTAGTGCCTGACCCGTCTCCATTTAATATAGTGCAACAGTGTTTTTGGATGATAAAAGCTGCAGGGGACCAAAACTGCCTTTTGAAAAAGTGCAAGGGACAAGTGTTGCTCCTTCCCCCAAAAATTACATCTGTTGTTTTTGCAACTTTTGCAAAAAACAGAAATCAGATTTCTGTTTTGATATTTTGATGACAGTTTAAGATGTTATACACTGAACAAAAATATAAACGCAACACTTTTACTTTTGCTCCCATTTTTCATGAGCAAGATCTAAGACTTTTTCTATGTACACAAAAAACATTTTTCTATCAAATTTCTAAATCCATGTTAGTGAATACTTTTTCTTTGCTAGATAATGCATCCACCTCACAGGTGTGGCATATCAAGATGCTGATTAGACAGCATGATTATCCTTTGCCGAAAGTGCTCACTGATACAGATTTGAGCAAATTTGTTAATATTTGAGAGAGTAAAGCATTTTGTGTCCATAGAATGTCTTAGATCTTTGAGTTCAACTCATGAAAAACGGATTTAAAAAAAAAGGTTGCATTTATATTTTTGTTCAGTGTAGATGCCATTTATTCAAAAATATCTGAAATGTGTCATTTATTTCACCAACTTTGTCATTTATGTCAGCATTTTCTTGCTTTGACAGATGAACTGAATTACCAAATAATACTCATGTTTTTCATTAATATAACTGATGACTTAGCCTTAATCCATGTATGGCTGTCAGAACGTGTGCAATTCTAAAAGTTTCAATGTGAATCCCCTTTTCTAAAACATGAAGCAGTTGTTTACTATAGCAAACTTGGGAACAAAGGGTGGATTTGCAATAGCAATTTACAAGTCCTTAACAGTTGACCTGTTGTAACAGTTGTTTTATCTGTTCTGCTTATCTTCATTTTGTTCTGTATTAGACAGAGGATTCTATACAGAGTGTGGCGCTCTGAGCATTTATACTAAAAAAGCCACAAACCTATAGAGATACAACGTGAGTCAGTCCATACTGCGACAGATCAATTTGTGTCAAAAGACTTTCAGGACTTCAGAACTAGTCTAAAAACTTGAAACCAACATCTTACTGTGTGAGAACTGTGACCTCTGTGGCAATAATCAGTGGCTTCATGTGGTGTAGTTTGAACCAGGCGTGGTGCCATAAACCCAGTCACTAATAGTATTTTTATTAGTTGTACTAATTCTTCTTTAAGCGCTTTGGTAGATACAAGAACAAGAATATATAAAAACAAACCATCTTGGAACTAGTCTAAGATAGTATACCTTATATATGACTATTCACATTTTTCACTTGCTCGTTGTTTTATTAAGTAAACAGACCTCACTTAACTGGCACATAAATATCTTGTAAAAGCATTAAGCAAGTAACATTATCCAACAATAGACTGATATAAATGTACTTAATGAAGTTACTTACAACAAGTAATAAATGTTTGTTTACACATTATCTTCTAAGACGTTTACACATTTTTTAAAATGAGAAATCCTAGATGTTTAGATTGGTTTTATGATGGTTTAACTTGCCAAGACATCTTTTTAGTGCATTATAGAAACAACCATTTGTTAAGATGTGGCTTTAGGGCTATTTAAACAAGGAATATGGACAATAGAAATGTTTCTATAAATCTGAAAAGCAGCATCTCCAGCTAAACATAAACATTTATACATAAACATATAAACATATATACATTTAGAAACAAAACTAGTTATAAGGTTGACAATGTGAAAGAAAAGCTGAACATGTACCTTTATGTCCAAGGTTTAGGATGAATTTTTGCTCTTCTGAAGAAAGCAGATGGATGTTTTTAGCACGAGATTGTTCGGCTAGAGCTCCAGTCAACATGAACAGGCTCAAGATAGCCGCCATCCTGCCATCCAAATGCTTCATCCTTTAGCAGCATGCCCATTTACAATTTGCCAAAAAGAGTAAGAGTTAGTTATCATAGCAATCTGCTGAACTTGATCTCACTATTTTTCAATTTCTTTGGGTAAAAGAATGCCAGAATTAGCCTGTATAAAAGTGTATTTCATGTATATGGTAAAAATGATTTTTGTTAAGTAGACATACACCAGGTTGTCTCTAAATCAATAAAATGAACATATTTACCTTCACCACGTACTGTGACCTGCCTTGTATCTGTGCAGCCTGTGACAGATACAACACTCACACTTTACTCTGGATGACTGTGAGCCAGAAATCCGAGTTGGCAACCTGAATCTCAGAGTCCACTGAGACAGACACATATCTACACACTACACAGGCCCTATCAATGCTGGACTTCAGCCCCATTCTCACGTCACAGAGGGACACACTAAGAATTAACCCTTTTATTTGTGTCATCTGGAAGAGTACTGTGCTGTTATGAATCCATTTCTATGTGCAGTGCATTTGTAAACCATATTTTCTCAATGAACCTTCATTTAAATTCTAGGTCAGCTGACTGCATTTGCACTGTTTTACTTTTGAAAGGTTAACTTAATTTTCTTAAGGACAACATTCTTTGGTCAGTACAATTCACAATCAATTTGCTCAGTTCAATTTAGTAATAGCAAGCAGGGCCATACCCACCTCTGCTTGGCTTAACTACTAGACTGAACTATGAAAATGTGTCTAATATTTACCTATTATCAATTCAAGTCAAACAGCAGACTAATTAAATGTGCCACCAAACTAAGATCAGTACAGATACAGGACTAACATTAACTCATTTTAATATGAACTAATTATGAATATTTGCATTTTCTCTTAGGTTACATGTAGATCTTAGTATTTGAGCAATGGGGAAAGATTATGATACTGTATGTGTGTGTGTGTGTGTGTGTGTATACGATTTGGTGAAAAAGGCAAAAGTCACTGGAGAAGATCATATGATCTTTAACGTAAATACACTTAATAAACCAGTTTATTTCTTTACATTTTCTTTTATTATATATTATTATTGTTTTTATACATTATTTCTTATTACATAGTACATTTTCTTATTTTAAACACTCTTGTATATGAAGTTGTGTTGTTTTTGGGGGGCTGGAACAGATTAATAGCATTTCAATTAATTTTAATCTTGAAATTTAATTTGACATACGACTAAATTAAGTTACAAAATGAATTAAACTCATAAGTCAAGGTTCCACTGTAGAGTGAAAAATGTCATTAAAGATTATTTTAAAAAGACTAACGCACGAGCCTTGCATCATCATTCACGCAGCACTCAAGCGGCAAATATAAAGCAGCCTTTACTCCTCTACTCTTAATGAGAGATGCCGCGTGCGGTCAAGTCTCAACATAAACTATGGATGACTTGCAGAGACAAATAGAATTTTCATTAATGGTACTTTAAATTTTTATGTGTTATTATCGCATTAACTTTGACAGCCCCAATATATATTATACATACATACATATATTATACATATATACATATATTATACATATATACATATATTAGGGCTGTCAAAGATAATGTGAATACTTTAAATTTACTTCTGCTCAAAAACTTGCCTGTTTTCAGTGGTCAAAGAGAAAAAGAAATGACTAGAAACATTTCATTTTATCAGATGAATCTCATTTCTGCCTGTATGTGAATGATGCTAGGCATCATGTTCATTGTATACTTCGGGAAGCCTTCAATGATGACTGTGTGCAAGATCTGGATCAAACTGGAGGAAGATCTCTAATGTTCTAAGGTTGTTTTAATTACATGGAAATTGGTGATTTGGAAGAGGCGACAGTAAATTTGAGCCAAAATGCTTACATCGAGCTGGAGAACCAGGTTTTGCCTTTTGCTTATCAGCTTATGGAAGAACATTACATTCCTATCCCTGTATTCCAAGATGACTATTCTCATGTTCACAGGGATGCAAATGTGACTGAGTGACATAATGAACATTGGGGAACATTCACACATCTGGACTGGTCCACAAATCCCCAGATTTGAATCCTCTTTAAAATCTGTAGGACTGCCTGTAAAAGCAACTAAATTGCCAGGGAAGGCATCCCTGAGGCAAGAGTGGTTTAAAATGGATGTCACCTACATCCAGAAACTGTTATTTGTGCTCATGGAGGTATTACATGCTATTAGGTACACTTCAAAGGTGACAAATTTTTGTCCTTTTATATATACAGCATAACTTCAATGGTAATCAAAATAATTGCTCATAACTTCACATAAAACAGTTTCCATTGACTGGCCAGTTTAACTGTAGCACCTACCTTTGTAGCTACACTGATCAGCCACAACCTTAAAACCGCTCACCGACGTAGCTCATACCATTATCTTGTAACAATGGTGCATGTTAAGGTCTGCAATATATTAGATGATAACTCTTAATTCACGCAGACCTTGAGATGGGTTACAGTAATGGCCAGACAACTCTCTCAGAGCAAAGTCTGTCTGGTGCTGCCAGTCCGCACTTGTGAGTATTGTACGTACCATCACTGGCCTCCAAATTCCCTATATCTCAATTCGATCAGGCATCTGTGGAATGTGTTAGAAAAGCAACACTGATCTACAGTTGCTTCACCTCACAACTTAATTAAAGGATTTAAAGGATCTGCTGCTAACATCTTGATGCCAGAGGCCACCTTCAGAGATCTTGTAGAGTCCAACACATGGTTGGTCAGACCTGTTTTGGTGGCATAGGCAGAACTATCAACAAATTAGCCATACTGGAATATTGTTTTGAATGTTATGGCTCATCAGTGTAGTAAGAACTGCTGTCTTTGGCCATCAAAGTTAATTATTAGAACATACTCCAGTACACTGCTTCCTAAGTGTTATAAAATAACAACGCCAAAACATGACAGGTTTTATGAATATTTTACTGATATATAACTTACTGAAATGTAACCTCTAGCAAAAAAAAAAACAGTATTTCACTCCTTTAGTTTGTTCTGGTAAACAGGCACCTCACAGGCTGCTAAAACAAACTGAGCTGAACTGTGCCTCACAATCC
This sequence comes from Crenuchus spilurus, assembly GCA_036984385.1. NCBI lineage: Eukaryota > Metazoa > Chordata > Actinopteri > Characiformes > Crenuchidae > Crenuchus > Crenuchus spilurus. The sequence continues at coordinate 51,267 of BRDA01007237.1, forward strand.
CACTGGTATGCCCCCCTCTGCTCCCCACTCGCTGTACTACTATATTTAGCATTCACTCAGTCAACTTCAGAGTGTTCAGCAAAGGCTGTTGCCTTTAAAATACACACTAGGGACAAAAAAACCCCACAGCAATCAATGTGACCTAATGGAACTGAAAAAAGACTTTAGTGGCAAGATAAAAGTAATAATGTTAGTCAGTAATTAAAAAGCCATACTCTGTTTGAATACATTAGGTTAATAAAATATTAATAAAGATTTGAATTAAATACATTTTGCCTGTTTGTTCAATCAATAAATAAACCAGTCAATAAATAATTTAATGTTTTTAAAAATGAAGGCACAGAATTTTGCATTAATAAAGCATTACAGCACTATAAGTTATTAGCAATTATATAATGATTATCAACTCTTTCGGAAAATCAGTGAAGTCGAAATATAATAATGGTAACACTTCGCCCCACAGAGTAACATGTCTCCCTGTAGAGATGGGCGCTACCTTCTTCTCGAGCCACTGCCCCTATGACCTCGGTGACCTCCACCTACTGGCTTGCTAGCATGGCTTTTAGGTGGGGCAAAGAACTTGGTCATGATCTCGGACACATCTGGAAGCTCAGGGTTGGGATTGAGCATGTTCATTGACTGCTCCATTTCCTAAAAAACATAAACATAATCAATTAAACAAGTTAATAAAACAACTGAAGTAAAGATGGTCTTAATTTCAGTAAAACACAGTGCATCAGTGCATGGTCTCAAGCAGTTTACTACTTTAATAAAATGACAACATAATGCAATATGATAAACCAGTATTCAATAAAACAGTTATTATTGTTATTTCAATTAACAATTATTTCATCAAGCTGTGTTTGATTATATGCTTCCCTAACAACGTGATCGTTAAAAAGATTATTCCTTGGACAGCACAATGGTTTATTCACAATTGTGAATGTGGCATAGGCAATCAGATTTTAGAAATGAAACTATCCATTTTATCACATCAAACACACATTTTGATATCAACGACTGTACAAAGGCTTAGTATTCACTAATCAAAACATTTGGCATCATCACTCATTCTAATAGAAAACACATAAGAGTGAGTGATGATGCCAAACATTTGGATTAGCAAATATTAAGCCTTAGCACTGTGATGTCAAAGTGTTTCTTAGAAATGATAAGATTGATAGTTCCAGTTCTAAAATTTGATTGGCTATGCCACAGTTTTTCACAATATTCAAATTTATTGAGATGCTTTAGTATTTTAGATTTTGTAAGTACATTGTTCATTCAGAAACAGCCATTAGTGAGTCCATTTATGAGTACATAGAAGGCAATGAATGTGTGTGGACATCTACACATACCCTTCTCATTCCTGGGTCATTTGTATTGATGACCTTGGGGAGAAGAAGGATAACCAAAAGAGGAAGAACCATCATCAGAACCTGAGAAAAGAGGAGAAAGTAAGTGAACTGTTGTCATATTTAACTGATGGGCTGCATGCTGAGGTGACAAAACTAGGTCATTTCCTACACTGACATATAGAAAGAACATACTGATACCAAGCCTACCATGGGATTCATTAAGAAATCTGACCACCCCCAAGTCTCCCGCTTCATAAAGTAAGAATGAAGTCCATTACATCTCATTTGAAGAGGGTAAGGCAACTGGGCTACCTCAGACGTTTTAACGTAATTGACTCTGCGTGCCCTGAAAGTAAAAGTACAGTAATGTTAACAAACAACAATGCAACACTGTAAGCATGCTGTTCATTGAAAAATAAATAATGCACTGATCTAAAGGTTAAATGATTTTAGGCTAAAGGGTGCAGTCTTAAAGAGCAAAGGCACATCATGTGATGAAGAAAGTTCAGCAGTGACAGACCAGATGGGTTGTAACAAATTCACTTAACTTCTTCAATAAATAGTAAAAGTTATTACAAGTTTAAAGTGCACTCAAAGTGAAGAGAACAATCATGACTCAGTTTCACTTTAACCTTTTATATTGTCCTGTTGTTCTTAATTTTATTATTATTTATTACTGTTAGCACTTTATTGTAGGAAAGAAATAAAATAGCGTAAAAATGTCATGTAAAAATGATCCACATTCTGGCTGTATAATTTATTTTAATCAGTATTCAGAAAAAGCAGTTTTTTCCAATCACTTTGTCCACCGATCAACAAGTTTTAGTATTCACTCATTAAAAATTAGTTTGGCTGATCTGTGAGCCACAAATGCACCACTGTCTGCAAATCATCAGATGTGAATATCTAAAGACTTCTTTCTGGGGATTTAACAGGTGATAGTCTGATGGGCAGAAATCAGCACTATAGGGAAGCTTTAACACTTCAAAGGTTTTTGAAGAGTGTCAACAGTACGGGCAGCAGTGCATGGCTGTGCACTGTCATGCAACAACACAACATCCAAAGATTAAAATAAACATGAGCAGAACTAGTTGATATGACAGCCAAGCAAAGTTTTAATACAACTAAAAAGTGCAGGTAATTTTTGACTCTCATATCATGGGTGCGCCCTGTCCTGGGCTTAGTTGAATCGTGTAATGGTCTGCCCTGCACCTAGTGACGGGGTAGGGGACTAACCGCGACCCTGATAAGGTATCACGGGTGCCCAAGCCTAGTCTTGGGGACCTTTTGCCGTTCTTTCCAGCACCTTTAGATTCTCCAAAAGTCCTTCCAAAGCTGGTTTAAGTATTTTAAGATTAAAGCTAATTTCTGCAGGGTGACAAAGTACCAAAACCAGGTCTAGACATCTAAATGTTGTGTAGGGCTTACTTGACATTTTTTATCTGACTGTTGGAGCTGCTGTTTAACGACTTAAGTCATTTTCATTATTATACATTTATAGGAATTTGTTACTTCAGTCTACTCTACCTGTTGTTTAATTTAGGGAGTAAATGCATTGAAAAACCGACCTCATTTTCCCTTTGCTGGTGATATCCACTCGTACAGGCTCGAATCTATACGCCGGGGAAGCGATTTGGACCACGTATGATCCAGACGGGACATCATTTACTGTAAAGCTTCCATCAAGTCTAGAGGGACAAAGCAGTGAGCAACAGCAGACATATTTGGCCTCAGTGCTGTAATTACATTGACATTATGAGAGAAATGAAACCTGATAAAGCCGACGTGCTCCTCTCCATCTACCAGCACAATAGAGGAAGGAACCCAGTCCTCTGCTCTTACTCCATAAACAACAGCTCGGCCTTCAATCTGAAACGCGTCCTCTTGCGCACTCTCGGCTAAAGTTAACGGCGCGCGCTCCACGAGCTCCGGACTAAGATCCACGTGCTGCCCGAGGGAGCACCAAAACAAAGCCGTGAATATAACGGCCACATTAAGAGAGCCGATAAAAGACATCTTAACTGAAGGAGTGCTGCAAGTTTAACCAGCGCTGCAAAACATTTTGTTACATTCAGAAGCTTGTCTGTTGTTTTGACAGTTGTCCCCGGCGGCAGAGAATGACGTCAGCACGTCAGCTGACCAGAGTTTCAAAAAGGAGCTGAGCAAAGGCTGTGTCTGAAGTTACATGGTAGATGCCTTAGAAGTCAGCACTGAAATAAAGGTTTTTGTAACAGACTCTGTTTAACACATTCAGTACACTGTCAACATATCCACAGCTTACTGTTAGCTCTCAGTGTGTCTTTAAAAACGGACCAAACTGAGTTTTAAATGCAGACTTTTATGTAAACATTTGGACACGGCTTCCTACCTCAGCGTGAGTAGGCAGCATTTCTTATTGAGACACAGCCAAAATCACTGTACTAATTTCTTTCATTCTTTCTTAAACTATTTAGTACAGACAAATGAAGAGAAAATAGTTATATTGAACTTTTTTTATTTAACATACATGACACTGAATTATACTTAATGTACAAAATACAATTATTTTTAAAATGCTAGAACTTTATTCACTTATTAATTATTCAGACATAATGTTAATTATTAATACTGTGTTCCTGTGTGACAGACATCATTAAATCATGCTAACCTCTGAAAACTGCCATAAGGCCAAGTAAAAAAAAAAGAATTGGTGATCATCCCCGCCCGACCCTCTAAAAAGCACCCGACCTTTTTTTTTTTTTTTTTTTTTTTTTTTTTAACACAAAAAACGCGCCAAACACCCTAGTCTGGCCTAGAATCATTCAAATTTTGCATGCTTCCAATGACGTGATCCCAAATCAATTCTGCACATGTCCAGTACACTTCGCTGTCAATACCAATGGCCGGTCGTTTTTGTGATGCAAATCATGGCTTTTGCAGTGGCCAGCATCGTAAAAAAACACTGCAGTCGGCCAATAAAATTCATTTCATTTCCCTGTTATCTAGTGAAATAAAATACAGTGGATTATTTTAACTAACTGTAATATATTATAATAACTATTATTGCAGCGTGCGCGCAGACTCACACACAGAGAAGCAGACGGAGGCCCGGTTCGATAAATAAGACAGAATAACTGACTAAGACACACATTAACGGTAACTTAACTAAAACACTAAAAATAACTCATATAGACTAGACTACAACTAACAATCATTACACATACAAAAATCTCCTCTTAAAGACCCCAAATAATTACAAAATAGACCCCATAAACACACAAGAGAACTTTATGCAAATACCGTACGACACGCAGCCATCTGATTGGCCGACACCCCCAAAAGCCGCCACAATACTTTTCTACCATAAAAAAAAAAAAAAAAAAAAAAAAAAAAAAACTCCCCCCCGACCCAAAATTTTGGTGAAAAAGGATGATCACCAATTTTTTTTTTTTTACTTGGCCTAATTTAAGGCACCTGTTAATTTTGTCACTAACAAATTCAATAAAAAATACCTTTTGTTATTTCAAAGGGGACAAAATTCAGTATTGATGGCTTCACCATTAAACATCTAGAAAAGATCATATCTTTGTTGGTTATTGAGTAAAAATAATACTGGGTTTGGTCTGTTATTCTTCATCACTACTTCTTTTGCAACTCAAGTTGGTGGACTCCTCATTCTAACACAGTCGTAGTTGACACAGCTGTGACTCAATGCTCTGAAAAATACATTTTAAAAAATCAACATTTTCATTTGCAAATGGTTAAATGTGTCTTATGAGCCATATGAAGTGTTAAAACCCCCAATTAAATTCACATGACTGCTAATTAACAAATCTAAAAACTGTAATGTCAGTCCATGTGTTTACCTTCCATATAACTGCTGTGGTTTCAGTGGTGAAATGTAGCTGGTGTTTTCTCCACAGATCCTGCAGTTGTTGCTTGATAGCATGAATATTCCTGTCAGCAAATTGCAAAATACAAAGTAACATTTTAATTACAGCATTAAACAGACCTTCTTATCCAGAGATTTACAACTTCAGTCATATTACATTTGTAGGTGAATGTAGCATTAGGAGTCTCTAATTGCTGTACTAAGGTGTGCTTCCCCAAGCTCGGGATTGAACCGCAGCCTGGTGGAAGGCAACACTTTTACTCACTATAACAACTACATTGGTTTCTTGGTTGAATCAAAAAATGTTGTGCAATGAATATTTTACATAGTTTACCTATAATCAGAAGAACAGATGCCAGTACCACTATTATCCTCCAATAGCTGTGGCAACCATTTTGTTAATACTGCCTGAATCCAGAGAAGGGCAGTTATCAGATAACTGCAAGATGTGAAATCAGATTAATAGTGACATATGTTTCATTTACTGTAAAGTTTGCCTTGAGGTTATTCAGTGGAAAGGCTTACTCTTCATAATGAGTTCTGAGAACATTTTTCACCAAAGGAAAAAGATCCACACAAAAGCCAACTGACACACTGGTACATTTGTCATGAAGGCTAGGAAGATCAAATGAAGACATATTAATGTGTTCCACCATGTATGATCATAATTACATATTTCATAGTTCATTTGAATGCCCACCTTTTTGTAAATACAGGTAAGCAGTCAACAAGAACACTTAAATCCTGGATTCTGTGCAGATATACATGCATACATTTTAAGAATCATACAAAATAAAAATTTAATAATGGCAAATATATTCAATGTAAATAAAAGGTCTTTTCATTACTTTATAAGAAATGAAAGTAATTCTCCTATATTTCGTCTCCAAAGTGTCAAAGCTATGTTGAGCCTCAGATTGCGTCCACCGAGAATTTCTGTCATTTGCTTGTGATCCCTTGATATCTGTAAAAGTCCAGTAGAGGGTACACATTAGCAGCTAAAAAGTAAGTTTCATCTGAAATAATTTTGAAATGTTTATACCTTTGAAAAGTAATCTGAATGCCTGATCATTTCTGTCTCCAATCTCTTGCCCAGAGCCACACTGAGAGGGTATTCACAGTGGCCCCCATCCAGCATTTCTTTTTTTCCAGCCTGTTCTTTGTCCTTATTGAATGCTTCAAATGTCTTAGCAGTTATTGCCGGCCTTCTACGGACTCCTGAGCTCACGGCAAGGTGATGTGTTTTTCTCTTGAAAGACAGGACCCTCTTCACCCTGCAGATTAACAGATCACTCAAACTCGACTGTCAGTTCATTTATTTATATATTTATTTCACAGTGCTATGGGAATTACCAAGCCAGTGCAACAGATTCTAACCTCTTCTTAGTTGAGTCTTTCTTATTATTAAACCCCATCTGTGAAAATACCAATAAAAATGCACATGCTAAGCATAATATTAGCAACAGGTAAATGATTCAATGTTAATGGAAGGCAAGAGTTGAACAAAACTTGACAAATAACATGATGCAATGTTTTCTGTTCTTCACTGTAAAATGACTGCAGTATAGCCCACCTCTGAAGAGATCAGCACCATGTAGTTTTGTCCTTCACCAGCCAGGTTTTCTTCTGAGCTGTTACTCTCTTCATAGTCAACATCTCCAGATGACATATCTATAAAAGGTAAGCTGGTGAGGGAGAGTCATACAATCAGAATCATTTTACTTTTTGTGCAGCGATTTGAACAAAGACATTTGTTTTTTTCTTGTATAAAGCATTGGTTCACCAAAAGCCCCACTACACCATCAGACACATTTGATGTCTGAGGTTTTCTCCAGCAATAGGCAGAAAAATGCTAATTAATATCCAGAAAACACATAAATAATGCACACAGAAAGTTGTTACAGTGCTGTCAGAGTGTGGTACAGATTACAGTTGTCTGTATAACTTTGTTTGGCTCCCGAGCTTTAGTTCAAAATGATCCTTTCTAAATCATTAATCTTCTTAATACACTAATACACCATTTTTCACAAAACAGAACAACATAAACAATTCAGCACCACTGTCATATTTCATCTTTAAATACTAGTTTCAGGACTTTAAAACAGTCTTACATTTACATTTACAGCATTTGGCAGATGCTCTTATCCAGAGGGATGTACAACAGTGCTTTGATTCCATTTAGAGAATTATCTCGGCTAGTACAGACAGATTAGAGTCCAAACTACTCTTCAGTTCAGACACTGTTAGAACAAAACCATCACTAATACCTAGAAAGAAAGATACAAAACTATCCACAATATAAGAGCATAACAATGCATTACAGTAAGAGATGTAAACTTGTCTTTAAATTTAACTATGTAAAGTCTTGTGTACGAGCTGCTCTGTTCAGCCAATGAGCGCAGCCACTCACTAACCAGTCTTCACTCATTACCTGCTCACCAACCAATCAGCACTCAATAGCCGCTTGCTAACAAATCAACACTCAGTAGCTGCTCAATAACCAATCAACACTCAGTAACTGCTTACTAACCAATCAGGACTCAGTAGCCGCTCACTAACCAATCAGTACTCAGTAGCCGCTTGCTAACCAATCAGCACTCAGTAGCCGAAACGCTACGTTTTGCTTCAGAAAACCCGGCTGCTTTAGAAAAACACGTCACTGGCTAGTTTTCATACATCATTGTATATTATGTATTTGTATACTTTCTAAAGTGAATGAAATGTTACACATATTAAATGAAAAAGATGAAGTCAAAGTTTTAGCCGTTTAGCTCCTTTCACTTCAATTCAAAGAGAACTTACTCTCCCTCTACTGTTGTGATATAATGAGATAAATAGAGAGTGGACAGGCTCCTTTAAACCGGTTGTTAGACCACGTGTTTTCACAGTATGTCGTCATCGCGTCCAAACCAAAACAACGACGTGCACAGGACTGTGCTTCCTGTATGGTTGTCAGCTGTGTCTGGTGGCCAAAACAGACAAAAACCTTCCTTAGCTTACAGTGTCTGTGACAAGTCGCACTTTCACTTCACGTGCATGCATTTTAGTACTTTATTCTTCAAGATAAAGAGTTTATCTAACGCCGGTAGGTTACCATACTACCAAGTTAGTGTAGGATAACCTAGCTAACTAATTTACCGTCAAAAATGTGTAAGTATAAAGTTTAATGCTAGTAACTTTCTAGTGAAATGCGATTGATTTTACAATATTTTCATCTAATGTAGCTGTCTGTGTGAATAAGGGAATCGTGTAGGTACATTTTCTTCAGTTTAAATTTAGTTGTTCGTATTTAACGTTAATTTAAAGTTAGCTTTAATAACTGTTGGTCAGACAGAGCTGTGACAAGCCCTTCAGTGTTAGAAAAGTTCAGCTGACTGCACTGCTGAGTAAACACTGATACAGCACAGTCAGCTGACCGAGGTAACACCTCTCTCTGTTTTGTAAGACTTACTGAGCTCGCAAGCAGCTCTAGGCATTGTTTACTGTCCAAAGAGTTTCTTCTTTTCCCTTTAATTAATGTTAAAGGGAATTGTCTGAATGTATACATACAGTGATACCATATTTAGTTTATTGTTTCTCAAACTAATGTGTTCTCAATACACTGAGATAATGTTTGTAGAAGGTACTAGAACAACACCAGTGTCCTCTGGTTTATGCTGACCATGCATTCTTATCAACAGATGGCAGCTTGGAGAATTATTACCAGTGCTCTCCAACAGCATCAAGTTATTTAAACTGAGGAGTACAATCAATGTAAACAGGTAACACAAATATCACTGCACATTTGCACAGCACTATATTTGTTTACACAATCATTGCATTATTTGCACATGCACTATAAAAACTGCTGCTACAAACACACTGTAGGCATTTATTTTGCTTAGCATTCTGTATTATTAGGGTTTGTATTTATTACATGTTTATTGTATGTTTTTCATTGCACTGTGTTCTGTGTTGCACCCAGTCCTGGAAGAATGTTGTTTTGTTTCAACATGTACTGTACTGTATATAGCTGAAATGACAATAAAAACCTCTTGAGCTTGAACTTGAACATCTCTTCATAACACCCTGACATACACTACCACTCAAAAGTTTGGTGTCACCCATTAAATTGAAAATGTTCAATTGAAAACACATACGTGTACTTCAGAACATTAGGTTTTCTATTTTGAGACTAAAATGCACAAGTGCTGCTGCTCCATATACTCAGTTTTCTGTGGTAGAAGGGTGAAGTAGGACAAAGTCACTGCTTTTTATTTCAGTTTTAGTGACTCCCACAAGTTGCTGACAGGGAGCTTATAGGCTTTAGTACAGCTGTTTACTTTCTGCTAGAAGTTTTATATGTGCTTTTAACTAACATTAGTGCACGATGAACATGATAACATCTCTTTTTCAAATACATATTCTAGTTGAAAATGCTTGATATATATCTTATCATAGCTATGAATAGTGCTTATTGACATCAGTGGACTAATATATGAAGATCTATAGAGCATTTATTGATGTTTTTATGGACTAAAATCTCTTCATGTAGACATCATTCTTCTGTCAAATGACACCTTTCACTAAATATGTGGTAAACTTTAAAAGTCATGTGACAAATCATGTGGTATTTATTTCATGCATATTGAGGTTGTATGTAATTCATGTACAAAAACTTTGAGCAACTGAATAAAAGGTCAAATAAAGGCTTTTCAATTTAATGAAGAATGTAAGATTTACAGTTTTTCAAGTAAAAATTGAAGACCAGAAACATATGGCATTGTTAATATTGCAGTCTTGTGACTTCAGGGTGTGCTTATATAGCATGTCATAAGATTACTGTTACTGTTTAACAAGCAGAAGTGAAACACTGTCTTGGTTTTCTCTACTGTATTCTGTTGACCAGGAGTGTAAGACGAGAGGAAGAATAAAGGAAAGGATGGCTCCTTTGCTTTTTTTTCTTTTCGGTGGCCTGATGCCTTTGGCATTGTGTGTGTCACCTATTGGGTCCCAGCCTGAGCAAGTGCACATATCTTATCCAGGTATGATTACACAATTAATGCATTATTGTTGTCATACACTCATTGTTCTCATGTTTCTGGAGGTTTTGATGAAGGTGTTCTTAACTGGTTATAACTGGTTAGTCATTCTATGTGGCATGGGTGTTTCACTTGTCTTCTATCCATTGCAGGTCAGAGGATGATTAAATTTACTCTTTCTTTCCATTGCACTTGTTAGAAACCCTTTACCCAAATCTGTAGTTGCTGCCTCTTCTGAGTAGGGTGCCATAAATGTAACATTTGTCTTAGTTATTTTGAAGATATTTTATGTCATTCAGTTCATAATGAATTCCAACAGTAGATGGCACAATAATACCAGTATTCATATGCACTGTAGGGAAGCATAATCAGTGGGAGCTTTACCAGATGTGTTCTACTGCAAGTGTAAATTGAATGCTTCACTTAGGTGCAAGCTAGGTTATGAAAAATACTTACTAAGAGTAGCAGTTAAATTACTGGTCAAAGGTTTGGGCATACTCCTTCAAAACCATTAGTTATGCTTTTTAATGCATAACACTGTATACATTTGTTTAAAATCAACGTATATTAGAAATGTCTGTAAAATATGAATGTTCTCCCAAGCAATGGAATTTCAGTCTGATTTATTTTTGTTTTTGCAATAACAAAAGATTCAGACAATATATTTGACAGATATAGTGATTTTATCATCAAGTGTTTATTTGCTTTGCTTCTGTATTTTGCTGTGTTCAGCAAGTTATGGTCTGCTACATGACAAATTGCTTACTCATGGTTCCCTAATAGCAGTATTTCTTAAACACTGACTGTCTTATTTTGACCGGGAGTATTTCCAGAAAGAAAAATAATTGTCCATCAACAAAGCCATTTTTATATGAAAATAGGAATGCATATTTTGTATTTTTTCATTTAAAATGACAGCTTTGTAAAACTGTCTGGTTTTATTTTAATAGAAAAAGAAAGCACAATTGTATGTATTGGGAAACATATTTTATCTGTTCAAGTTAGTAAGCTGTCTTATACCGCCTTTAAGGTTTGTTTTGGAAATTTCATATTTATGAGATGAGCCCACATTACTGCCACCACAGAAGCCTATTTACTGGTGGTTTCTATTCTACTGTATATGTACTACTAAATATTCATTATTAGTGTTTTTTTCTAGTTTTGGAAGTTTGTATTGTATTTTTTGCACCATTTGCACTTACAGTACATCATTACGATGTCCAAACTCATGAGAAGGAAAGACCTGAAGGCTGCAGTACGTCCTTCATCAGCAGCTATGCAATGTATCAGTGTTGTGTTTTTTTCCCATCCCAGGTGTGAAGGCTTCAATGGTTATCACTTGGACAACATTAAATGAGACAGACAGCATGGTGGAGTATAATATATGGGGTGGAAAGCTCTTTAGTCAGACTGCTAAAGGAAACTTTACTGTGTTTGTTGATGGAGGTTCAGAGAAGCGGAAAATATACATTCACAGAGTTACTATATCAGACCTGAGGCCTGGGACTTCATATGGTAAGCATACTATGACCCATACTAATGTCATGTTGTGCAATAGTAGTGTCTCAGTGTTTGATAAGCATTGTGTCATTCAAACTTATAGCCCTCAAGTTTTTTTCTGGATTTATGTGTTTATATTTGCCATTGAAGTCCTGTAAATGCATGTGATGTGCTTTGTATGGTCAACTACTCCTACATTTCTGAATTAGATTAAATGTTTTGCCAGTGTGATTGTACATAATGGAATTTCACCTCAGCATTTAACCCATCCATGCAGTGAAACACACACACACTAGTGAACACACTAGGCTCTGAGAGCATGTGCCTGAAGTGGTGTGCAGCCCTATCCATGGCACTCAAGGAGCAGTTGGGGGTTTTGTGCCTTGCTCAAGAGCACTTCAGTCATGACTTGCCTGGGGATCAAACCGGCAACCTTCCGGTTACAAGACCAGATGAAAACCACCAGGCCATGCTGCCCCACGACTGTAAATTATATATACAATACAGTCCAGTTATGTATTTTCTCTACTACAGTACTTTTTCTGCTACAGATTAGGCTTAACCGTAAACCTAGTCTGTGTCTAGAATGGTCCCCTGAACACTATACCCTACAGTTGAAAATGTGGATCAGTATATATAACACTAGTATAGGGAACAGAATTTGTGATGGTAGTAAACCATTTCAGACTCATATGGGTTTTCTCCTCTGAGCAGTTGCATTTGAATCTTCAAGAAGTTTAGTGCATTGTGGTTTTCAGTTGTACACTACTTATTGTGGTGCATTTTGGGATCGTTTGAGTGCACTGAAAATTATCAGGGTTCATACAGGTGCTTGAAATCCTTGAAAATGCTTGAAATTGTAATTTATTTCACAACAAATAGCTATCTGACAGAATAGTATGCTTATTAGATGGATAAATAAAGTAGGTGGGATAACCTAATATGAAAACTGCTCCACCTGGGGCTGGCTTGCATGAAGCAAAGTCTACTTACAGAAAGGTAACACATTTTGAAACATAAAGCTTGTGTGTTTTCATTTCATATCCTTCTGCTGTTATCATACACAGTTGTGGTTGTTTACAGCACAATACAATTTATTTTAATGTCATATATACATACTCATAATAAATATGTACAGTGTATATATATGAATATGTAATCTACCACAGCCAGAAGGTGCTGGAAAAGCATGAAAATTGACATTGAAAGTGCTTGGACATGACCTTGGAAAAGATTTCAGACACCACTATAGTACATAATGGCAGAACCCTAAAACAGTGTGCTATGTAGTGAATAGGGCATGATTTCAGTCACCACACTAGTGTCACAGTTCAGTAAGCTGGTGAATTTTACAATTACTGAAAGTGTGATTTTCATTTTTTTTACAGTGTATCACTGTGGCAGTGAGGCAGGCTGGAGTGATCTTTTCTTCTTTACAGCTCTAAATGAGAGTAGAAATTTTAGCCCAAGATTTGCCTTGTTTGGTGACATGGGTAATGAGAATCCTCAGTCACTTGCATGTTTACAGAAAGAGACCCAGGCCGGGATGTATGATGTTATCCTACACATAGGTAAGACAAAACAAGTTATTCACAGAATACCCTGGTATTAAAATTGCCCAAATGTTAAACACATCAAAATAAGGATGCCACATGTATGACATGCAAGTCATTTTGGATTGCCAGTGCATATTCAGTGACTCTCAATACTATGTCTCATTACTTCAGTGTAAAATAGTGCCCTCTGCAGACCACAAAAAAATATTTAACAGGCTAGATCAGGGGTGTCCAAACTTTTTTCACTGAGGGCCACATACATAAAAATATAGGAGGGGCTGGTCCACTTAATAGAAATTAGGTATATAGCCTTAACTTTAGTGTATTAAAAGTTAGAAAAATCAATTAAAAGTGTTCAAATATGTTATATTGTTAAATATAATTAAAGACAAAACTGCATTCATCATAGCTTTCCATAAATGGATCTTTATTGATTTATTCAGAAAAAGCTTTGGTAGCTCATTCTCAGAACAGCAGCCTCAGATTTCTTCTTAGACGAAGATTTACAGTACAGAGAAAAAATAATAAAGGGGAAAATGGGACGGGTACATTTCAAGCTTGTTATTTAAGCTATTAGGCTTAGCAACACACCTGTTAACGTTCGTTTAAAATGGTTATCAACATTAACAGACTGAACTGGACTTAATAACAGGAGTGAATATAATGTTAGTAAATTATTCTGGTGAGTATCAGCTGCGCTGGGTATGTAAATCGGACCATCCAATCCAGCTGCGGTGCTGATCCCACGCCACTCGTGCCAAAAATCTGGACAAATGTCACTTGAACAAGGAGCAAATCTGCATGAGATGAGATCAGCTGACTTTGCGTGTGCAGTGTGTGCGCTGTGCACAGCGGTGTGTACTCTGTGTGTTAACAAGAAAAACGCATATAAGAAATTGGTGCGCAAAAGCAGGGTAGTGACAGAATTGATGCACATTATTGATATTTGAAACATGTGTACCTGCACATGCATGCTTAACACACGGGTACTGTGGAATATATTTTTACTCACCTAAAGTGGGAATGGCATTGCACTCAGTGGGTGTAACTTGGGGTAAATTTCTTCTGTGATCAGGGTTGCCAGGACCAACAAAAATATCCAGTCCAAAGTCAGTCTAAAACCTGCCCTTCAGAAGCTGAAACTAGCCCTAAATATATGTCTGTCACAGGTTTGAAGCAAATGTCAAAACAACTATGAGTGTACCTGGCATATTAGCTAGTGACTGTTTTCTCTTCACCTTCTGTCTGTCTGTCTGTCTGTCTGTCACCCCGCCAACCTTGAATTTTCACCGCGACTGGACTTTCAAACAAGCCCAATTTGGCGTGAAAACCGCGAACCTGGCAACTCTGTCTGTGATTGTCCTTTTTGGTGGAACAACCGCCTTGATCAACAGTAGCTCCCCCTGGTGTTAAAACTAAGAAGTGCACTACACTCGAGCAAAAGATGACGTGCGGGCCATATTCTATTCTATTTATACAATTTCTTGCTGGCCAATTAAAAATGGACCGCCGTAGTTTGGACACCCCTGGGCTAGATAATAGTTGTTGATATTACCATCAGATTTTATGTGCTGATGAGCTGCACTACCATTGGCACCATTTATCACAACACTGAAAAATCTTAAATATGTCAACACTGTTCTTTTTTGTTTAAAAATGTACATGGTAGTTAAGACTTTATGGTTTCTCAACCATGGTTTCTCAAGATTTCTTGATGTTACAAGATTGTGTAGCTCAACATGAAAAAAAACAATTCATTTTCCACATAGAACTGAGCAGTGAGAGAATGATGTTTTTCTTTATGAACATCCATTAATCACAGTTCTAAAACTGTTGTTCTGTGTTTGATTTGCTTGATTTATAGGAGACTTTGCCTACGACATGCATGAGGTAAAGTTACTAAAGGCATTTGTTTTACAGAATGAATTGTGCAGTAATGGTTAGTTGTTTTTTTCTTTTTATTTCTTTATACATCATCATGATCAAATTAGGTTTTTTCCCCCATTATTTCCCATTAAGAGCCATTCTGAGTTGGCTTGTATTTTGATGAATAAAGTTAATCTCAAACTGGTCACTTGCCTGAACACAGAAAATCAATAAAAAATTCTAAGAAAAATCCAAGTGGAGAACAGTGCTTTAGGCTTCATTGCTTTCTGCAATATAATATATATTACAACACCAAACAAAAGTAATGATGGTCAAATTGTGTCAAAAGCAACATTGGAGGTTACAGAAAGCACTATAATGCTTCCAATAATCTTGATCACATGCAAATTCTGATCTTATTCACATTCAAAAAGACAAAATGAACTGGTAAGTTGTGGTAAAGTCATTATACATTGATGAGTATTTAATGGTAATTGATAAAAGTTTAATTTTTGTTTGCAGTTGCAAATGTTTACAGGCCAATCTGATTTAGATATTGCTTAGCAGGGATGTGAAATGTTGCCAAGCATCACCACAAATTATGTAAGAAAGCACCGCATGACATTGGCCAAGTAAATTCAACATTAGCATGTAGAGATAATGTACCTTAAGCCACAAAGAACAGTCATGCCTAGTATTATCACAGACATTCTTTCATTGAAGTTTTAAAGTCTTACACCTGTCCCTGCATTATAATATTATTCATTTTCCAGATATGGTAATGCCATTCTACTAATCTTTGTCATGCTATTTCTGTTTCCCTTTAATGGAATAAAATTGCTCTGGACATGACCAGAGAACTGCAAAGGTCTGAACAGTGCAGTACGTCCTGTTCTATGAACAACACTATTCCACCACTCAGTAGATGTCCTAACTAGAAAAACAGAACAGGACGTGTCAAAAAACTCATTAAAAGGCATAAAATTTAGCATGCTACCAGTTTGTGCTCCTTTTATCCCACAATTGCCCCATTTTAATATTTGTCAAAAACGACTGGTTCAAATTTCATCAAATACCTCTTTTTTTCCTTATTTTGTGTAATGATGGAGAATTTGGGTAAGTTGCCTGGAAAATTGATTTAGCCTAATGGTAGCCCTAGCATTTAGGGTCTTTTCTCCTGACTGTGCTTAACTTGCTTTATGTCATTACTGAGGTTTCTCAGTCAAAATTGCCGACAGTTTGCTCTTTGCTGTTCCCCTTAAGAAAAAGAACATTAACCAAATTTATGGCTTATACTGCTACCATTAATAAATATACCAGTGTTTAGGATGTCAGCATTCCTGAACACAGATTATAGTGTTTTTCTAATTTCAAGATGTAATGGATCTGCTGCCATTTTTGGTTATATTTTCAGTAATATATTCACTCAGTCTAGTCTCTTGGCTCTGTCCTGTGTTTATGTCTATGTGTGTGTCCTTCTGCACAATGTGTTTCAGGACAATGGCAGTATTGGGAATGAGTTCATGAAACAGATTGAGTCCATTGCTGCTTATGTGCCCTATATGACCTGCCCTGGTAATCATGAGTGGGCCTAGTAAGTTGATCTGTTGTCTTCCGTCCTATTTTTATTGACAAACTTGATAATGTTGATAATTTCCTCATTTTTGTCAAGGTACGAGCTGTTTACTTGTGTTTTTATTTGTTGTAGTAGTTTGTCTCCATAGAAGTTCATTCATTATTCTTTTTTACTGAATTGTTCAGAAGCATCTTTTGGAAATCATCAGATGAAAATCTTGTTCTAGGTGCTGTTTGAAATTTTAAGGATGAGTGGAAAGGGAATGCTGCAAATGGAATTTTTAAAGAAATATAAATTAGGAAGTGTGTGTATAAGAAAACCTTAACAAGGGTGTGTTCCTAATAACAAATAGACATATAATAAAATGAAAGTGTCTGTTTAATGTACAAACAAGTATGAAGGTTTCTGCTACTTCTTCTACTTGGCATGTAAAGACAATTGACTTAAAAATAAATAAATAAATAAAAAAGCATGCAGTTAATTCAAACATTTCTTTAATAATATCAGTATATGGAATAAATTTCATTTGAATATATGACTGGTGCATGTGAGAATTTGATTGATGACTTGTTGATGTGATGACATGGTCTCTGAAGTGCTCTTTCTTTGGGTAAACAGCCAATCTAAAGTCTAGACAGAATCCTTTTTAGATCTGCTTCAGGTCTCCCCATTTTCTATTTTAACTGCATTCCTGTCCACTCAGCTCTCAATTGGTCTGTCATTAAAACAGTTTTTGGCAGGGCTTATTTCATAAACACATGAAAAGTTGTCAGTCTAACTCTGACTCCTTCTCATGACCCAATGCTACTGGAGAGGAAAAAAGTTATTAACCAGTGGAGAGTCTTCTGTAAGATTTGTTTTGCTTATGAATTAAGTGTGAATAATTTCCATGGCTGGGACTAACTGAAGAGCCACGTTTAATATAACCAATGTGAATAGGGGCTGGAAGAGTAAGTCAGTCATTTTCCAACATTTATAGTGAAATAGTGCTAACTAGAGCTGAACACAGCAGCATAAATTCATCTAGTTTATTCTTTGGCTTGAAGAACAGAAAGGTTTAACTTGTCATTTTGTTCATTGTGTGATATTAGTAATTATTGGTATTAGTAATTAGTAATCAGTACACCAGAGTGATCAGTAAGACATATGTTTACATTAATGAATGTAACTGAGCACATCCACAGTACTGGGAAACAGTTCTGGAACATGGAACTTCAAAATTAAACTTATCACAAAATGCGCAAACATGTCCAAGTAAGCTAAATTAGACACTCTGAAATCAGATCTCTCCTATTGTTTTACAGTTTTTTTTTTTGAAAATTGGCCAAGAATCAAGTTGGTGCTTTAGATTCTGTTAGTCACATGGTTTCTATTGTGTATAAAGTTGCTGGTGTATTAAAAACATTACAGTTTTGTTATTATGGCACAAACCTGTATGACACAAGTCTACTTTGGGCATAGACCTCATTCCTGACGGTCAAACCTACAATATTTGATATGTGCCTGTTAAATGGAAACATCAACTAACGCAATCTAAAAAGTTACCCAATTCAACAACAAATATATACAATGATTTAGAAAACAAAAAACCTTCTAACATGACAGCAGATGAACAAATGTGTTCATTTAATGCAATTTATACCATCAATTATATCCACTAAATAGAATTTATAATAAATTGTGTAAGCTACAAGGAGAAGAATTAATACGAATTAATTCCCAGTACTGTGGATTTGCTCAACTAAATATTGTTGTGTCACTTCAGGGAAAAACATGTACAGTGGGGAAAAAAAGTATTTGGTCAGCCACTGATTGTGCAAGTTCTCATACTTAGAAAGCTGAGAGAGGTCTGTAATTTTCATCATAGGTACACTTCAACTATAAAAAAAAAATCCAGGAAATCACATTGTAGGATTTTTAAAGAATGTATTTGTAAATTATGGTGGAAAATAAGTATTTGGTCAGTAACAAAAGTTCAACTCAATACTTTGTAACATGGCAATGACAGAGGTTAAACATTTCCTGCAAGTCTTCACCAGGTTTGCACACACTGTATCTGGTATTTTGGCTCATTCCTCCATGCAAATCTCTACAGCAGTGATGTTTTGGGGCTGTTGCTGGGCAATACAAACTTTCAGCTCCCTCCACAAATTGTCT
The DNA here is from genome assembly GCA_036984385.1 of Crenuchus spilurus. Taxonomy (NCBI): domain Eukaryota; kingdom Metazoa; phylum Chordata; class Actinopteri; order Characiformes; family Crenuchidae; genus Crenuchus; species Crenuchus spilurus. Next base: position 70,172 of record BRDA01007237.1, read on the forward strand.
AGGCCACTCCAGGACCTTTACGGAGCCACTCCTTCACTGCCCGAGCAGTGTATTCGGGATAATTTTCATGCTGGAAGGCCCAGCCACGTTTCATGTTCAATGCTCTTACAGATGGAAGGAGGTTTTTGCTTACAATCTCATGATACATGGCCTTGTTCATTCTTCCCTTAACATGGATCAGTCATGCTGTCCTCTTTGCAGAAAAACAGCCCCAAAGCATGATGTTTCCACCCCATGCTTAACAGTCGGTATGGTTTTATTAGGATGCAACTCAGCATTCTTTTTCCTCCAAACATGGCGAGTGGACTTGAGTAACAAAAAGCTCTATTTTGGTCTCATCTGACCACATGACCTTCTCCCATGCCTCCTCTGGTCATTGGCAAACTTGAAATGGGCCTGGACATGTGCTGGCATGAGCAGGGGGACCTTGAATGCCCTGCATGATTTTGAACCATGATGGCATAGTGTGTTACTAATGGTTCTCTTTGAGACTGTGGTCCCAGCTCTCTTCAGATTATTGATCAAGTCCTCCTGTATAGTTCGGGGCTGACTCCTGACCTTTCTCAGAATCATTCTTACCCCATGAAGTGAGATCTTGCATGGAGCCCCAGACAGTCATCATGTGTTTCTTCCAGTTTCTAATAATTGTGCCAACAATTGTTGCCTTCTCACCAGCTGCTTGCCTATTGTCCTGTAGCCCATCCCAGCCTTTTGCAGGTCTAATATTTTGTCCCTGTTGTCCTTAGAAAGCTCTTTGGAGTGTGATTGATTGAGAGTGTGGACAGTGGCCTTTTATAGACATAACAAGTTCAAACAGGTGCAATTAATACAAGTAATTAGTGCAGAATAGGAGGGCTTCTTAAAGAAGAACTAACAGGTCTGTAAAAGCCAGAATTCTCGCTGGTTGTTTATTGACCAAATACTTATTTTCCACCATAATTTACAAATAAATAATTTAAAAATCCTACAATGTGATTTCCTGGATTTTTTTTCCCTCTCATTTGTCTCTCATAGTTGATGTGTACCTATGATGAAAATTACAGACCTCTCTCGTCTTTCTAAGTAGGAGAACTTGCACAATCAGTGGCTGACCAAATACTTTTTTCCCCACTGTATGTGAGAACAGACAATTAAGAGCAAATGATTAGGTATAGCTGTGAAAAATGTTTATGGTCTTGTTACAATGGCTGACAGAAGGAAAGGCTTATATAACATAAAAAGCATCATTAAAGGGAGCTGAACTGTTTTTTCCACTAATGTAGCATGTTTTGGGGAAGTTAGAATTTCTTCTTGCAACAAGTTTATTTTATGTTTAAAGTGGTCCAGGAGCTTCTGGTCTAAGTTGTCTTAGACTACTCAATTTACAGAATAAATGTAGAGTGAATGTGTAGATTCATGTTCTGCTGATACAGTGTAGTTACAATGGATGTAGGTTTCTAGGCCCATGCACGAGGCTGTAAATGGTCAATTATTTGTAAATGTGCATGATAGACTGGATTATTTAACCAGTGCATTAGTCTGCTAACAAGCAGATTATAAATACAAATATGGCTTCATGACTTTAAAAACAGAATTTACACTTGTCTGAGGTAGAGTTGGAGTGTTATGTATGATTAAGCAGACGAGTGAAGTGTTGGACTTTTTCAAGTGGTTTGCAGACAGAATGCTGCAGTGGTGACACAGCTAACCTTTGCTTCTAACTCCAAAAGAGTTGTTTATTTATGTTCTATCAGTATTCAGATAAGTCCACAGAAATGTGCTTTTTTTTCCAGAAACATTTTGTGAGGTGCCAACAGTAATGTCAAAACGGATGTAGGAAAAAATGGTGTGCTGGCTTTCAGCTCAGTCTTGAGGAAAATATCTCCATCAAATGTATTTGTCTTCCTGATATTGACCTGCTGGCACATTTTTCCCCTTTTAGGATGGGCAAACCTGCAGGTGTATGACTAATTAGTGACAATAAATCCCTGCTCCTTGGTTAGTGTCTTGGTATTTTGGTCTAACAGAATTAGTTCCAGTCTTTACCACCATGTTGATTTTTGTAGTTATGAAACCCTATGCATGCATAATGATGTGTCTAGTTTTTCATGTTAATGTGTGCTCTTTCACCTGAAGTCACAACAGGGGCCTATAAAATTGATTGTATATAGTATACTTACAGTATGTACAGTCTATGGTTTAACCCCTCAAACAGCAGGCCTGTTATTTTGTTTGTTTTGAGATGTATAAGTCAGTAACTCCTGGTAAGTTGGTAATTGTTGAATGAAGCATTTGTAACTAATATGTAAACTATGTACTAAATAGAGTAAAATACCATTGAAAGTAAAATTTAATAAATTGTTATGTTTTGTCCTCATTGCAGTGCTATCTTGTGGCAAATTTCTTTTTATTAAAGGTATTTTGCAGTCTTAAAACTTTTCAGTCTAATCTTTTATTTCACAGTGAAACTGATGGGTTCAGTCCTGGTATTACCGATTGTTTCTCCTGCCTAATGTTTATTAAAAAATTTCAGGTTAAGATCTGTACCTGCTCTATTCTTTAGCAGAAACATTGTTGCACTTTGTTTTTGGGCAGAGCTGCAGGGCTTCATGTGTTTTTATATTGTTTTGTTGGTCTTGACTACATACAAACACTATTTTAAGTTGAAACCTCATCGCTTGTGAGACTCTGCCTACAAACGTCCTGAAAGTGATCCTGCTCTCTTTACCTTTCACCTGTGACCTAAACTCTCCTGCCAATTACCATGACCCCAGAATTTTCACCTTAACCCCTCAATACCTGATTTCATTTAGGCTCTCCATGGCATTGTTATTTTTTCCTCGCATGCTGCTCATAACTTGCAAAAGCATATATTATAGTAGCAAAACAGGCGTTCAGTTTTATGACCAACAGGACATTTTGGAAAAAGTTAAAATTTAGTACCTCTGCTAGCTACAGTGTTCATAGAAAGTCGTTTATGTTCTAACTTTAAGTCCAACTAAAATATTCGACAAGCAGGTTGGCATGTTTGACTAGGCCAAGAGCATACCTCTGGCTGATCGAAAGAGCAGACACTGGGCATTTATCATGCACTTCAAGGTGTTTGGAGAGGTTAGTTGATATGCTACTAATATATTTTTCTCCATTTTTTTCCAGCAATTTCTCACATTACAGGAGCCGCTTCAGCATGCCAGGGCAGACAGAGAATCTGTGGTACAGGTAGGAACTTCAGTTGCCATCTCCCTGCCTCTGTCAATCAGCTGCCGGTTTATGTCCAGAACAAATGTTCTCCTCCAAAAGTTACGTAACAACTAATGTTGTCTCCAAACCAAATACCAGAGATCTGACAAACCAAAGCAGTCACGCTCTACCTCAAGCTCTGATCTCCACTGTGCGTGAGAGGAAGGCAAAGAAAAGTGGGTGTTCTGCTGGTGATGGGTCTTAAGCTGCAGAGCAGTAAGACGATCCACTGTTAGACCGCAGGCCTGCAGTCATGTCTTCCTGTTTAGAGCAAGTGAGCGCCTCTGAGGTCTCATCCATCACAAGCACTGGTCAGCCAGCCATGCTGGTATGATAGGAATGGAAGCATCAAATCGGTCACCAAGAGCATTCTGTTTAGTCTGAAGGATTACAAAATCCTAGAGCCATGTAATCGAACAGAGTGATTTTTATTTCTATTTGACAGCTTGTAGCATTTCCAGTCCATGTTACCACTAATGTGTACCAGTCTTAATGGTATAGAATGGTTAGAAAATGGATTTCTGTAACACGTGGACCGGCATGAGAAGCAGACATATGTTTATCTCTTAGTGGGTGCAGTGCTATCTTGATCAGTTCAGTTCAGACAAATTTTTGAGCAGATGCAGATTTTACAGTCTGTGTTTCTTATTCATTTCCATTTTCCATTTTAGTCAAAACATAATAGCCTGACCAGCTCTGTGTTTGGCTTCAGTTAAATTCTGGCAATGACTCTTTCAGATGTCTCTGATCAAATGTATTAAAGTTAGATAACAGATTTAGATTCTCACAAAAATCAGTCTTAAAAATAATATGATATATAACTTTTTTGTGCCTAATGTTAATATTGGTGCTTTGGAGACCCAACAGTGACTAAGCGTCATCCTGGACTATACAGAAATTATACGTTGAATCTCAATTGGAAAGAAAATGTAGTCCAGGGCTAAACTGAGATGGAAAACAGTTGTAAATCCATTTTGATCCCACTTAATATCTTCAGTAATACTTAACTATGTTCTGAGCATAAGCAGTGAATTGCATTGTATTTCTCAACTTAAACATCTTTTCTTGGCTAAGTGTTTATAGTTTCACTCCTGGGAGACTGGAAAGATTGCTGAGGTTTAGCTTTAATGACATAGGAGCAGACATTTCCAGCTGTTTTCTGGAACAGATTCTCTGGGATAATCATGGGTGAAACCGTGATCATAGCTTCTGCTATCAGAACAGCTTGTTTGTTTGTATAAAGGCATTTTTGCTCATTGCTGCATATTGAATGTTGTCATACATGTTAATTTCTGAATGTCTGTCTGCAGCTGGAATTTAGGGTCGGCACACATTATCTCCTTCTCCACTGAGGTCTACTTTTACCTTGAGTATGGCCTGGACCTCCTCTTTAAACAGTACGAGTGGCTTAAGAAAGACCTGGAGGTATAACTTGTGGTCACAGTAAGCTTATTTTAGTTCATCAAGGAAACTTGAGTTAATTTTAAAAGATTGGCATGATAAACACTTCTTATGGTCAGTTGATTGATTTTTACTTATTTCATCTTGTGTTGTGATATTGTGTTATATTTCAGATGAGGATCATAAATATACATTTATTTATTTTTATATCTTATTATACAGATGTAATCACTACTGTACTTCTGTTTGTTTAACCAGGAAGCGAGCAAACCAGAGAACAGGGCAATACGCCCCTGGATCATCACCATGGCCCATAGACCCATGTACTGCTCTGATGACGATAAAGACGACTGCACAATGTTTGAGAGCTATGTAAGGATTGTTCTTTCTTATAGATGAGTGGTTAGAGGGATTACTAATTGCATGGATGCATATTTTCACCTATGTGCTTTGATAAGGAAAGGCCAGTATTATTTATATCAAAATTAGTTTGTAAATCATATCAGATATGCTTATAAACTTAGTAATTTAATGCAGGAGTCTAGTGTGCCCATAAACTCAGCCCTTTGTACAGTGTTGTACACATTTTTGTCAGACATCCCTAGTTACATTTCACTAAATATGCTGTCCAGTTAGTGCTGGGCGATAAAACAATATCGATTTTTTTTCACGATAATTTTCCCCTCGATGACGATGATAAGCTGGGACAATAGAATTCGATAAGCATTAACATTTTTTTCCATTTCACGTCTAAGCAGCTTGACAGCGAGTTCTGACGTGTAATACCGTTGCTTGTTAGCTCCTCCTCACCAAAATGCACTGTTGTGTTTAAGACAAGTGTGTGATTGGCCAGGCGAGAGAGCGTGAGGTTCCTGTGTGCTCGTCTGTGTGAGAAGAAGGAGGGGGGCTCGCTTTGTGTGTGTGTGTGTGTGTGTGTGTGTGTGTGTGTGTGTGTGTGTGTGTGTGTGTCAGCCGGAGTGCTAGCTAGCATTAGCATATTAGCTTGGTTCTCTAGCCTGTTATTTTGGAGTGGCAGCGATCACTGTAAGTTTCAACAATAAAGTGACGACAGTAAACGTCTTTCTCGTCCATCCTTTCAACGCGTCCAGCCAGACGCTACAATATTATGTTCTGGCAATAAACAATTTATTATTTTAAATAGAAACATTTCATGTATCTGATGTTTTTATAAAGATGTTGTTTAAAACTATGACAGTGTTAGAAAATTTTATATTGTGATAATTATCGAGATTGATCAATATAGAAAAATGTATCGTGATAAAATTTTTGGCCATATTGCCCAATTCTATGTCCAGTATTTCATCTAAAGCCTTATGGGTTACATAAGTTAGAGAGTGAAGGAGAGGGGTCTATAAGGGCACATAGTTTCCTGCATGGCGCAAGACATGGAGGTCTTTTGCCCACATTGGTCTAAATTATAAATTAAATTGTAATTAATATTTAAATAATAAATTCATGCTTTGGATTGACTGTGCTTACTACTGTGTAACAGCCAGTATACGTCTCCTTAATTCACAATTGGGAAAAGGTGTGCCAAGACCTTTTCTAATTATGTTCTAATGTCTGAACAGCTTCTGCTGTTTTAAATGGATCTTATTATTCTGACGTAACTCTGTAAACAGGCTGTATATTGGACTTTGAGTGGAAATACTCATTCATGCAACCTCTCAGGAGGCCTATCTGTGTTTTGTAAGGGAAGTTCATTAAGAAGATTTACACTAGGTGCCATTTGTGGGCAGGTTTAAAGGCTTCTTAAAGTGACAATTAGTTCCTGAGATGAGGTGATAGTCTACACAGACTGGAACATACACACTGCTTTTATAAACTGGTTATAACTGGTTTCCATTAAGATAATTCCAGCTCACGCTTAAATGTGTTATGTTCCAAACTAGCAATATATTTTGTATCTACTGGCAGCAGTGTCAGTAGAAAATGATCTCCTAATCAGTAATCTCCCTTTCTTCAGGTGCGACTTGGACGCAATGATACAAAACCACCAGCCCCTGGCCTGGAGGATTTATTCTATCAGCATGGTATCACTTTAATGGCACCAGATACTCTTTGTTACAAAATACTACTAAGAACACTACACTACACTAAGAAGAACAAAAAATTTTTTCCTCGTCCTGAAGTGCTGCAGTCAGTTACAAATAAATTGATAATCACTTTGTGGCTACTGGATAGAGCCAACCAGTCAAGTGCTCAGCATAGAAGCTGAGTGGTCTGTGTCAGACAGTTATAGAAATCTGCATTCACCACAGCAGCCACAGAGGGTTTGGGTCTGTTATTAGATGGTCCATAGAAATACTGCATTGTATTTTATCATTTAAAAGCCTCATAGCTGTAATGAATGAAGACTGATTAGATAACTATGTACAGTACAGTCGGTTTTGTTTTTCTATGTTAAAGATGCAGTATGTAGCATTAATTGTCTGAATGTGTTGTTGCAGGTGTAGATCTGGAGCTCTGGGCACATGAGCATACCTATGAGAGGCTTTGGCCTGTGTACAACTACAAGGTTTGTGTAGCTCACCATTTATCAGGCATGAGAGCAAGGTTTAACTAACACATTCAGGAAGAATGCCATTATTACACAGGGATTGTGCACAAGATTAGAGCTTAAAATTAGAAACATCATATAATTATTCATTTTTTTTTCATCACAGGTGTATAATGGCAGTACTGATGAGCCATATGTGAACCCCAAAGCACCTGTGCACATCATAACTGGTTCAGCTGTGAGTATAATTTGTTATTCAGTTAAAGGTGCAGATTCTCAAGTTAAATGTACATAAATTGATGTATTTATTCTTCACTTGGAAACAAAACAATGATAAATCTATGGAAGTTTCATTGTGTTTACCAAACAATTCCAAAAGATATATGCTTACTTGGTGACAATGCCAAGGAAACCTATTGTAAATGATTATATATCATGAAGCCAATGTCTTCCATTTCTCAGGGGTGTCGAGAAAAGCATGATGGCTTTATCCCTAATCCTCGAGACTGGAGTGCCTTCAGGAGCACTGATTATGGCTACACACGCATGCATCTAATCAACTCAACACACATCTACCTGGAGCAGGTGTCTGATGACCAGGTACAACTGCTTTTAGTCAGTGGGCAGGGCACTATTCAAGATAACATATTTTAAAGTATTTTAGTAAAAAAATATTTAACTAAAAAAAATCTGTTTCCCTTCTGCCTTCATACTGAAACTCTGCAAAGCTCAAACTTTCTGCAGTTTTAGAGGAAATAGAAATAGCTAAAGAGTAATTTAGACACATCCCTTCATATTTGCTTCTTTTTTTGTAGGTATGTAGAATTTTAGCAAAGATGCCACAGAAAGTAATTGTTATTACTAAAGTGCTACTTAAATTATCTTAAATATCTTAAATGTTATGTGTTTTAGTGTTTCTAAAAACACACATTATAAGCTTATAACCAATACTTTTCAAGGAACATTTACTTTATTTATTTTGTCCTCAGTCTGGCAAAGTAATAGACAGCTTCACACTGATAAAGGATGTTCATGGTCCAGAGGCTTGGCTCTGAAGTCTACAGCTCTGAGAAGGTCACTGCAGCCAACCCAAACACTTTCTCTCAGGATATTGCACCTTTAAAGCTCATCATGGGTGAGCTTTGTTAACTTTGATCAGATGAAGTGAATATTTGTGATTTTTGTATGTAAATCTATACTCACAGAAATGATTCAAGGCAGAGTTAATTTTTATGCATTTAAATCTATTAGATTTTTTTTAACTCGTATAATATGTATTTTTAATATGTATGCATTAAAATTAATTATTATCTACATAATTTAATCAATTATAACATTTACTGAATACAATTACTTAATACATACTAAAATGGTTTGAATAATCAAAGTAGTAAAACAAACAAGATTCTGTTACTTAAAATGTATGTAATTATTTTGTATAGGTAACCTATTATTATGCAATTCAAACAAATTACTTTTATGTATTTGAAATAAATACACTCGTTAATATTTAAAGTAATTATACTTTATTAATACTAAATGCATAAACCTTAGGATTATGCATTTGAAATAAATAAGCTTTATTATACAAATGAATATACATCACATAAGGTCTATTTGATAGGTTTGTGTTAAAATTATTTTAAAAAAGTAAATGGGAATTTGTCATGTAATAAAATTACATAAATCTTGCAAAAAGCGTTAAATATTTCTGTGAGTGTATGAAAGATATTTGCATAAGTGTATATTTTGAATTAGAAATTTGGTAGAGGGTCTTCAGATTTGGAAACTACTCATACCAGATTTACAATTTGTGCTTCTCCTGAGAAACAAAGGCTAAGATTGCTGTAACTGAATCGGGATTTCACTTATTTTAAATAAAGTTTAGAAATGAAAGATATATAATTAATTCATGTAAAAGATGTCATTAAAACGATTCACAGTTATCCTTACTTATTTTTCACTGCTTTTAGAGATTTAAATATCAGACCTTTAAGTTTTTTTTTTTTCTGTAAATCTGATTAATCTCAACAGGGAAACTATGTACTGTATTCAGAATATATATGTTCATATCAGAGTATTATGACCACCTTTGGTTTGGAATGAACTCTACTCGAGACATCACAGATGCCAAATGACAGGTTTTGCTGCATGTGTAAATAAGTGAACACACCAGGCAGATGATGTTCAATAATACATCAACTGACTGGTGCCAATAATCCAATGATAATATGGTATCATATATTGAATGCCGCCCAATGGCATAACAGTGGTGCCCTATGGGCGTAGAGGGAAACGACAACTCCAGCAAGTGGTTCATTTGCAGTTGATGCACCACAATTGGCCTCTATAATGAACACATGAGCAACGAGGAAAGTGACAGGAATCACCAACTCATGTGGCATCTGTGGTTTTGACCAGCACCTGTATGTAAATGCGTAAAACTCATTTTAACTGGCTAATGATGTGTAATATATCATTTTTAAGCATCTCACAACAGATGGACAGTTTTAATTATTACAGTAGTCAATGTCTATATAATACTTCCTTTGAGCCAAACATTGCATTGCTTGTGCCAAATGTCAAGCTTTGATTTGAGCTGTAGAAGGAAACTGATACACTCTGGCTAATTCTGCCCCACGGACCCAAAATGTAACTTATGAATCACTTTTTTGGCTTTGATATGCAGCCAGCTTAGAAATTATGTTATGTAACATATTCATATTTGTTGTCAATGCAGAACTGCAAGTGCTTGACTAAGTCTGTTGCTGTGGTATTCATTGCAAATAACCATTTACTGCTTGAGAATCTAAAATGGCCTTGATCCATTTTAGACAGTAAACAGCTGGTGTGTTTGTTTTTGAAAATAGGGGGTCACTGCTTCATTAAACTGCTACCAGTATCATGACATGTAGATATTTTGAAATGTATAGTGTTTCATGGTTTATGCACATGTCTAAAGCATTAGAGTTCTGAATGTATATAATGTATTAAACATGCATTTTTAAAGAAATGACAGTGACATCTGTTGTTTGCATTTGTAATCCAGCAAATATGTTTTGATATTAAACAATGAGATTAAAGGAAAGAATTATTCATTTTAGTTTGAGGGTTTATGCATCTATATATTCCATATAAGCATCACAGTGACACTTCCCTGTAAGGTACCGCTAATTATAAACATCATTTGCATAAGCTCAATGCAACTGCCATAAAGATACACAAACATTTAAAGGTTTACACTAGTAGGTATCATTACCTACTACTTATACACTGTGTGCATACACTTATGCACTGTGTGAGTATTTTGATCGTATTATTTTGAGGCATATTTTGTAACTCCAAGTTGGATAAACTTGAATGCTTAATGAATTTAAGCATAGCAGGTGATGTGTGTCTGTGTAATGCGGGAGGGTTTGGCCTAAGGAGGTCAATACCCTATTTCAAGGTGTGCACAATTATTAGGCAGCTTTTTTCTTTAGGTCAAAATGGGCCAAAAAAATAGATTTAACTAACTCTGAAAAGTCAAAAATGACCAAAAGTCTTTCAGAGGGATCCAGCAATCTTGAAATTGCTAAGAAATCGGGGTGTGACCACAGAACCATCAAACGTTTTGTTGGAAATAATCAACAGGGTCGCAAGAATCGTGTTGAGAAAAAAAGACGTAAATTAACTGCCAGGGATTTGAGAAGAATCAAGCGTGAAGCTACCAGGAACCCATTATCTTCCAGTTCTGTCATGTTCCAGAACTGCAATCTTCCTGGAGTACCAAGAAGTACAAGATGTTCAGTGCTCAGAGACATGGCGAAGGTAAGAAAGGCTGAAGCCCGACCACCACTGAACAAGACAAATAAGCTGAAGCGTCCAAGAAATATCTGAAGACAGATTTTTCTAAGTTTTTATGGACTGATGTAATGAGAGTGATTCTTGGTGGACCAGATGGATGGACCCGTGGCTGGATCAGTAATCAAGACACCAACAAGGTGGAGGTGGGGTACTGGTATAGGCTTGTATCATTAAAGATGAGCTGGTCGCTCCTTTTCGGGTTAGAGATGGGCTCAAAATCAACCCCCAAGCCTACTGCCAGTTTTAGAAGACACTTTCTTTAAGCAGTGGTACAGGAAGAAGTCTGCATCTTTCAAAAAGACTGATTTTTATGCAGGACAATCTTCCATCATGCTCCAATGCATGCTGCTTAATGCATCCATGTACACTTCTGCATGGCTGGCCAGTAAAGGCATTAAAGATGAAAAATATATGAAGTGGCCCCCTTCCTCACCTGACCTGAACCCAATTGAGAACTTGTGGGCAATTCTTAAATGGGAGATTTACAGTGAAAGAAACAGTACACCTCTCTAAACAGTGTCTGGGAGGCTGTGGTTGCTGCTGCACAAAAAGTTGATTTTCAGCTGATCAAGAAACTGACAGACTCCATGAATGGAAGGCTTATCACTGTTATTGAGAAGAAGGGTGGCTATATTGGTCACTGATCTTTTTTTATATGTCAGAAATGCTTATTGGAAGAATTTGAGTTGATTGTTTATAATTCTCACTTGAACAGATGAAAAAGTGATGTGAAATGTGTTTTTCATTTAGCTGCATAATAATTCTGCACAGTAATAGTTGCTTAATAATTGTGCACATACAGATATTCTCTAAAGAAAGCCCAAACTACACTTTTACTTTCTGAAACATTAATGTTTGAGGTTTATTAACATTTTGGATTAACCAAGAGCACTGCATTGGTGATTAATTAGAATAATCCTCAAAAATAATAATTGTGCACACAGTGTATCATTACATTAAGTCATGTAGCTTCATGAACTGTACATTACTGTAGAACTTTCTATAAATAGTGATCGTATTTAAGAGGACAAATAGTGACTTGGAAGTTGGGTATCTGTTCTTGATCTTATATCAAAAAAGTGTCAACCTTTACCTGATTGGCAGTTTTTCTATTAACTGTAGTTAGTCATGCTAATGCGCAGTAGGGTGGTCCAAAATGTTTGACTTCCAAAAACAAACTCCCACCCTCTTATTTTAGTCTACTGCTGGAATTAACAATTTGCTGAAAAATATGTCAAAATGAGCTAATATTTAG
>BRDA01007238.1:0-12983 GCA_036984385.1 Crenuchus spilurus
AAAAATGTGCTCCATGTGATTTATTTGGTCTGTTCTTTGTATCTCTATTAATTTTCTTTAAGTAGAACTGGGTCTGGGTTCTTATGGGTTAATAATGTATTCCTGTAAGTGTCAGGTGACAGACTTCAGCATCACATGCTCTGATTTTCAAGATGATGTAAACAGCACAATGAAACTGATCCCAGACTTGTCTTCACATGTTTATCAAAGTTCATTGCATTCCTGAATTATGAAACATGAAAAGTTATCACACATGAATCAAATGCGAGTCACTCGGGTGGAGTCTGCTAAACATTTCCCAACACTGCTAATGACATAAGAACAAATGACACATTGGTTAGCACTTTTAGCAGCAGTTATTTTAGCTTTATAGCCCATTGATAGTCCTTCGGCTTAACATCATAAGCCCTATATGAATTGGATTCAATGTACATGGGGTCCTGCGGTAATTTCTTCTTTTACAGGGGCTCCTCACTGATTTAATTTACAGATCCACTATGTATGTGTTTTCTCGCTCTTCTTCTGAGAAAACGTACATGCTAAATTAGCTAATGTTTTAGTTATCTAGTTAACTCAGCTGTTGACTGATCATTTTATTCCGGTGTAGATATATACAATTTTCCATGAATACAATGTCTTATTTAGTCTCATAGGGCACAGATCTACCAAAAACCTTCACAAATCACAAACCTGCATCATGTGGAGAAAAAATAACTTAAGCGGATGTGAATAACAATGTTTATTAAAGATGTGATTACAATCACAGCTACAGGCACAAGTCACTGCATCACTGTTCCTTAAAGAACTGAGAGGAAATACTGTAAAACTAAAAAAAACTGTAAATAATAGTTTATATTTAACTACACTTTAACTGTATTAAACAACTTAAGTCATTTGAGTAACACCTGAGCAAAGAAAGTACAGCTTCTGAGAATCATCTGCTTCTTATTACCGGGGAAAAGTCACAGTGGATAAGATTCACCATCAGCAGTTTGAAAGGCTGCATCTCTTAAAATTTAGATAGTGTTTGTCTTGCTATTCCCATTAAGGTATTAACCAGCCTCTGGGCACTGATCCAGCTTTATTGTAACACCGGTTAACTACTGATTACAAGCAGACAATGCACTCTGGTTTCACAGTAACATGCTCTTCATGTAAAAATCACTATCACTACAATCACTATAGATAATCTACAGACATATATTATCTTAGCTCCAATAGCAATGCATGTCACACACACACACACACACATATATATATATATATATATATATAAAATATCATGAAAAAGTTCATTTCTGTTCATAATTTAATTCAAAAAGTATAACTCTAATATATTGTATATTCATGTTGATATGGCTCATAGTTCATGAGATGACTGGCCAGTCAAGTACAGAAATATTCCAGTTAGCAAACCATTTGGTAGATGTTTAGGCACCATGGACGTGTGCCAATCATGTTGAAAAAGGAAATCAGCATCTCCACAAAGCTTGTCAGCAGATGAAGTGCTCTAAAATCTCTTTGAACTTGATAAAAGCTAAATGGACCAACACCAGCAGATGACATAGCACCCTAAACCATCACAGACTGCAACTTCACACTGGACTTCACACACCTTGGATGCTGTGTCTCTCCACTCTTCCTCCAGACTTTAGGAGCTTCATTTGCAAATGAAATACAAAATTGACTTTCATCTGAAATGGGGACTTTGAACCACAGATCAAAGGTCCAGTTCTTTGTGTTCTTAGCAAAGGTAAGACTTTCTGGCATTAAAAATAAACAGCAGTGCAGCCTAGAATTAGGCCACATGTCTATATTGCCCATGGCACATAACTGCTGATTAATACATAAAGTAACGACATTGTATTTGTCCTACGATGGGACAGATTACTGAAATTAGAGGCTTTAATATGAAGAATTACCTGATGACCTGGAAGCATTTCACTTAAATTCAAACAGCTTAACTGTTTGCATGGTGTCTGGTCATGACAGACAAATGGATGCTTATAAATAAGAATATACCTCTGCTTTAGCAGCTCTAGAGCATCTCACAAAGACGGCAGTTTCTGAGATGCTTCCACCCTTCACCCGGTACCCAGTTATCATGCTCTTTTGGACATCAGCCAATTTGCATAATTTGCCCATGATGATCGTTTTGCCTTCCCAATGTAGTGGTAGCCAATTAGCTCATCCCCTCCGTTAGGCCTCTCCCCATCACTTTGCAATGTCCCTGACTCTAGGAGGGTGCAGGCAAGCACAAGCCTCCTCCGTTGCATGTGATGCAGCCACTGCTTCTTTTTCGAACCACTGCTGATTCACCGTCACTGGAGAGCCTAACGCGCTCGGAGGAAGGCACACAGGGTCCCCAGCTCCGATTGGACCAATCAGTAGACGCCATCTACCACATCCATTCATTCATACATTCATCCATCCATTCTTCTCTTCTATCCATTAATTCCATCCATCCACCCATCCCTCCTCTTGATTTTATTTTTGAGTTTGAATCTGAAAATAATACTACATCATCATTTAGGAAAAACACTTCAAAGGTACAAAACTGAGCTCATGGCACTAGCATTAGGCACTTTGTGACGAGGCTCAATATACTTTATTAACCTCTGTAATCCAACATCTTCAACAACAGAGAACAATAGCTAATCAGCCAACTCCATTATAACTCCATCTTCACTAAAACTGTGTTTGCTAGCATTGTCTTTTCTTAATTTTTGCATTTTTGAATGTTGTCTGCTGACTGGGTATAAGCTACATAATTCATAATTCTATATTTTATATGCAGTAAACCTTTTCAAACTCCTTTTCAGAGCATTTCACTTGTTAACAAAACCAGGATTCAGTGATGGTCACAGACTACATGAAGACTTAAGTTAGCAGCTTCAGGTTTGAGGTGATATACACCTGCCCAAAATAATTTTTAGTTATGTAACTCAGTATAGTCATTATTGGTCCCAGTGTGTACAAGATGATAAACAATAGGATTTTTAACGGTGGGCTTTGTTTATAATTAATTTGCAGACCTGTATAAGAGCTGATAAAATGAATAACAAGTGTAGATACAAAGTATGTGTACCTAATGAAGTGGCCAGTGAGTAGGTAAATGCAGGATATTTTTCTCAGCAGTACTTGAATACAATTGGCCACAGATGTGGTTCATTTTAACTAGCCTATTACAAAATAGCTTACAACAGTTTTGTCCAACCCTGGACTTGGAGGCCTGCTGCACTGCACATTTTGGTGCTTTCCATGGAGCTTAGAAAGGGGTTGTTCAAGAGTTAATTAGTTAGGTCAGAAGGAAAAACATGAAAATGTGCAGAGTAGTGGGCCTCCAGGACCATAGCTGGGAATCACTGGGTAACAAAAATGAGCTTATAAATGTTTTTGTTTGTTTATTTGTTGTTGTGGTCGTCTGAGCTAGTGTGCACCACACTGTGGTGGTCATTTCCCAAAACACTTCAACTGCATCTAAGAGCTGACCTAATTCTGCTCTTGTAGACTGTCACAGTGTTACACTAAAGGACACTACTGTATTTATCCCTGTTCCATGAGGTTTGCATCATCTAAAGATGTCCTCTCATTGGTGGCTTGTAGACCAGCCTGATAGGAGCCTCCGAGTGGTCACCAATTAAGATTTTGACCCAAATGTTCAGGCACTGTCAGAACTAAATAGTTGGGTGTCTTTGGTCGCAGAGGCACTAAATTGGCCACTGCAGAGTGTCACATTGTAAGACATTTGACTGATCACACAATCTAAGTTTGGCTGATATAGCAAAGCAATAATTACTAAAGAAGGTTGTGCTGATGCATGTCCTACAGGATGAGGGAACCAGGGCAGGTTCACCTCCAACCTAAATCCAGGCAATATAAGTTTGTCACTTCATGCCAAGTCTTTATCCTTGAGTCATTCATAGTGCCACCAATTAATAAGTTAAGACTTTAGAAAAGATTTGGGTCACAGCAATCTAAATGCATTCCACCTCAGGCTGACCCAAGGTCAGCTTCTCGTGCAGGTCAACAGTGACCAAACAACATGGTGCATGTCTCTTGGGAAGCTGAGGTTGCTCTGATGTTTTCGCATGTAAACTTACATTTTACAGCAGGGGGGAACATTTTTAGGCCGCGAGCCTGAGGACGCTGCGTGAGCCGGACAGAGCTCCAGTGTGTCGCCAAGGGAAAGGAGGGTATGGAGGAAATTCCCAAGATGACTCTCTCAAACCACAAACTCTATTACTTTTCCATGCAAAGCCCCACTTCGAAAACAGTCCCTTCAGGCAGTGAAGTTGTCGATGCCACTCTTGAGTAAATGATGACAAATCTGCGCCATGCTAATGGTCTGTGGCCTGCTGTATTCTACACGCACTGCACAAACCCTACTGCTCGTAAACAGATGCATGCACAGGCTGACACCCACATGGAATGCCTTTTATTCAGCTGGGCCAAGACCTCTTTCAAGGCGCTGGTGTAAATCCCAGCAGAGAAGAAAGCTGGCTCCTGGATGGGAAATTTATTCAAATATTAACACACACGCTGGCAAACTGGCAGAGCCTGTCTGACCCTTTTTAGCACATCTTTCATGGCTGCGGGTGCAAAGAGAGAACTGTTTTGCACTAGTGTCACTGCACATTTATCATGTAGGTGTTTGCCATGCTGTGAATGCAAGTAAATTTATGGCTCTGTGTACTTCAGTAGCTTACTGATACAGCATATTTGTGCTCAAGGTTTTCTTCTATGACTTGAAACCAGTCCTTGATATACTTTCTAGCTTGGCTATGACTGTTGTTGTTTTAAGCCTCACAGAGATGACCTTCTCATCGAATCATATTCTCTGATCTTTTCCTGTGCATCCTGAAAAATGTGTGGTTTTGTGGAATTGTAACAAAGCAAATCTGAAAATATATACAGGATATGTACCATTGTGAGTCACCCCACAAAAACGTATATTAACACATATTAACGAAATTCCGCAAAAACACTTACTCTGCAAGATTTTATTCTAAAAACTAAATATACCACATAAACCATAAAGGGTCCACTTTTCAAATATATATAGCTTGAATCTAGTAGTTTTTTTCCTGCCAAATCATAAAATCTGTCATTCATATGATAATGACATGGTAATTCTGGGCACTGCATTGGTAGATTACCAGCCGTGGAATGTGTGGAATGTGTGGAATGTGCAAAGACGCCCCATAAAACAAAAGATCTCTCACCTGAACAAAGACCTCACACCTTGAGTGTTCAGGCCTATCTCATAAATATTCCATCTAGGAAACACTGAATGAGTGAAACATGTCAACTCACAATTGTTGTTCAAAGTGTGTTTTTTTCCACAATATATCAGCACATGCGAAGATTTTTGGAAAAGTCTTAAGAGTTTAGAGTTTTAATTTTAGAGCAGATTTAATAAAAATACAGATTTATGACACTCTTACTGTTTTGACACTTTTGTTGTTGAGTTTGTGCTGAACAATAGCCTGTGTAACACTTTGGGAAAAAAATATTTTGGATTGATGTCCATCCATCCATCCATCCATCCATTATCACACCCACATAATCCTTATCAGGGTCGCGGTTAGTCCCCTAATGCCTCACTGGGTGCAGGGCAGGGCATTACACTATCCAACTAAGCCCAGGGCAGGGCTGGATTGAAGTCATTTGTAAAAAAAAAAAAAAAAAAAAGTCAAGCCATGTCAGATTACATCAGAGTGTCTGAAACCACCCCACAGACTCCAGGAGGTTAAAGTCTTAGGAGTTTCTTCTTAGAAATAGTGATGCATGACTTTTGGGCTTTCTGGTGTTGATTCCTCACAACTCCTCAATTCCACTTTTAACCAACACAACAACAGTGAGAGATAAATGGTTGTACTGTTATTAGAGCCATAATTCAATGTATATATAAATATAACACAGAGTCTGCAGAGCAGGAGTTGACTCCTGGCAGTTGACCAAAAGTTGACACTGACTCTCAGGCAAATCTCGGTCAAAGAACTGATTCTTTTGAATTTGGCTCACCACCACTACTTTGACACCTGTGAGATCATATAGGCAGGTCAAGACTGAAGTGCTCTTAAGCAAGGCATCTAACTCCCAACTGCTCCCTGGGCACCATGGATAGGGCTGCCCACTGCTTCAGGCACATGTTGTCAGCCTAATGTGTTCACTAGTGTATGTCTTTCACTGCACGGATGGGTTAAAAGTGGAAGTCAAATTCCATTGTGTAAAAGCACATTGGCAAAAAAGAAATGTAATTAAATGTAATAAATTAAATTAAATTAAGAGAATTTTGCTTGATATAGAAAACTATAGAAATCTCATGTCTCCTTTTGAGTTTTACTACACACCTTAATAAAATTAAGCATTTGTCATATAAGACTAAAGAACGGCTCAGTTGTGAATAACCATTTACATTTAATCTCGAAGAGCAACTCTTAAGTAACATTTTCAGTTTATTGGAGAATTCAACATTACAAAAGTGAAATACTTGAGTTGTCTCATCTCTCAGCAGCATAGAAACATTAAACCAAAGCTTTGCTTAATAGTGCTCTGAACATGCTAGCCACAAGCTAACGTTAGCTCTGAGCCAGCTCACTAGACATAAGCCAACATTTTCACTAATACAGAACTATTTTGGTACATCTGTGCTCTGCTGCATCAATTTTCTTTTTTGATGTGTTAGCTAAGTGAGCTAAATAAATATATTACATAAAGGTG
The DNA here is from genome assembly GCA_036984385.1 of Crenuchus spilurus. NCBI lineage: Eukaryota > Metazoa > Chordata > Actinopteri > Characiformes > Crenuchidae > Crenuchus > Crenuchus spilurus. The sequence continues at coordinate 6,727 of BRDA01007238.1, forward strand.
CTAACTTAGCTAAGTTTAGCATGTTTGCAGACGGCTGTTAAGCTATCTGAAGTTAGCTAACAAGGTAAATGTGCAGATAAGGACTATAAGTAGAACATTGTGACTTTGGCTACAGGCAGTGCCAAGTAGTAATGGAAAGTTTCAATGAATCAAGTGCTAAATTTAACTGTTCTTCTTGGTTCTTGAAGTGGATGATGACAGAAGTATAAATCAAGACAGAAACGTTTTTTGAATCCGTTCAACCAACTCAAAGAAAATAATCAAATCAACTGAATTATTTGTTTATGAGAATTTAGAGCAAACAGAGATAGCTAACAACAGAGCCTGTCAAATTTGATTTGGCCCTAGATGGGCCATGAGCATGTTACCGCTTAAGTTGTAGCTATAAGCTTACTGAACAGTAGGCATTCTCTATGACTCTGGAGAGTTAGAGCATTCCTGCTAAAACCAAAGAGAACACAGCAGCCATGCTTCAAGAGTGATATCACCAAGCCATTTAAACAGAAACATTGTGCGGTTGTTCTGGAAACAGGTGAAGGAGTTCAAACATGAGTCATCAGTCAGTGTGGTTTATTTTTAAAGAGTGTTACCAAAATGTAGCAGAACTTTGTGGCAGTGCTGGACCATTTTGTATAATGCATTGACCAGATATCTCGTTCTGTATCTTACAAAAACATGTATGACTTTCCTATTCATGCCCATCCAATTAATCAGGGAAAATTTTATAAGAAGGCTGTGTATCTCAACTGTCAAGCATTTAGGTGGATGGATGGATGGATGGATGGATGGATGGATGGATGGATACTAGCAACTATGTGATCTGAAATGTATATTAAAGTGTATTAGACCTCATCAAGACTTGGCTGTTAGTCTTGTCAGGAGTTTTGCTGCAGTGAAATGGGTCATTCCTTTCACTCACTTAGTATGTAGAGGAGACTCTCGCTGCTGTTTTCTCATCTTTCAGTTTACACCACAGCGGATTATTCAGGCTACAAACCATAGTGGGCACAGCCTCCCAGAATGCCCTTTGGCTTACAACCAAAACCAACAAATGGAAACGGCAAAAGGGGCAAAATAAAGAGAACAAAAGTGGTTGCCGTGGCTTGCAGTGACCAAAAGAGGACACTCAGATTTCTTTAAATAAATTAGGGACTGGAGAGAACAAATTAAGTCCACAGAGAGCTGAGATGGGGCCTCCTGAGAAGGGAGGGAATGTAATTTCAATGAAAGTCAACAACAGACAGATGAGAGTCCCGCGTACTTCCTGAACTGTCTCAGACTCTGGTGGCTCTCACCCGGAGTGCATGCTGGAAAACGTGCCCCAGAGAAGAATGGCATGCTAACGCCATGGCAAGTATTTCCCGGTATGCACTGGTGAGGGCAGAGCTCCCCATAAAGTTCTCCGCAAGTATGGGAAATGACACTCGCAGGGAAGCACAGGCCCATCTGTTAGATGAGTTCCATATGACCTGCAGATAGAAGAGGCCCTTATTAAAGGCCATTTAATGTTGATTTTGGGTTTGAGGCATCATGTCTTCCCAAACTGCAGGGAAAAGTCGTTAGCATGTTGGACCAGGACCACGCTACCTCTGTTTACACCAGTCTGTGGCTTCTCCCAAATGACTTGCCCCGACCAGACGCTGTTATTGTGTTTATGATTACTGTAAGGCGCTGTGTGCAAACACTCGCATAGCTAATGCCAGAAAAACAAGGCGCGGGACAAACAGTCGTCAGGGAGCTGTTTCCTGAGCGCTGGCTAAGCATGAAATAAGCAAAGCCCATGTTAGAACTGCGTAAACGCTCTTTCATTTTGATCAAAAACACTCATTGTGAGGCTTGACTAAAGCCCAAAGTGGATCTAGTCTAGCATTAGTGTCAGTAAATTGACTTAATGTGGTGTTTATTTTGTTTATTTTTTGAGGAATTTGTTAATTTTTTAATTTAATTTTATTTATTTTTTCATTCATTTTAAGCATTGATTTTATGTTATTTTAATCATATTTTATTGTTATGGTCCCCTGTAGCATACAGCCATGTTTGCAAGAATAATTAAGAATCTGTGCAAAATGTGTAAATAAAAGCAGATGGTATTGATGTGTGAACATCAGTGATATATTAATTGGAAAATTGCACAAAGACCACTTAACAAATTGTAAAAATTCTGTTTGTCCATTTTAAATGTGATACCAGTAACATAATTTCAAAAAAGTTGAGAAGCCACAACAAAAAAGTAGTAAAATTGTGTAGTGTCTTTGATGCATTGTCTTCCAGGTTAAAGAGGAGAAGGACAATCCAGCTTGTTATCAGTGAATAGTATCTTGCACATCTGTGAAGGCACCATTAATGGTGAATGAATATATATCTTTCTAGGTTTTGTAGTAACATTCTTTGAAGCAAGAGAAGGTCTTGCTTATTTCTGCAACACAATGTTGTCAAACCGCATTCTGCATATATTACAACAGCATGGTTCTGTAGTAAAATAAATAAATAAATAAATGTGCTAAACTGGCCTGTTTTAAACTGACCTGTTGTTCATTTAAAACATTTGGCACAATATGAAATAATAAAAAAACAAAGGCTGTTGCGTAAATGAACTGTGTCAAGTAAGAATAGGGAAAAAATAGTTTTAAAACTACAACCAAAAGTGATAAACATGCCTCTGAATCAACTTCTTTGGAAAGTGTTGCGGCCATCAAATGTAAAACTGAGCATGTATTTTTCAAAATGAATACAATTTCTCAGTTTGATATGTTGATATATGTTGTCTTTCTAGTATTTTCAGTTACATTTAGGGTTTAAATGTTTGCACGTAATTGCAATCTGTTTTTATTTACATAAATTGTGCCAACTTTTTAGAAAAAAGGGGTTGTATCTAGAAAAGCTCAATTTGTTAACTATTTACTACAGACATTTACTGTAGCTGTAAGCCAAAGATAAAGTGAGCATCTGCAAAATGTTTACGGGGCAGATCAAACAGACCTGTCATATACATGCATGAAATGGATTGGAATGCAAGCAATAATTAACATCCCCATTCCCATCAATAACTACATGTACATTTCTGCACTGTCAGTGACTTCTCACTTCTTTCCTTTTTCTTCAGTGTCATGAGCCACTGTTTATGCTGCCTCTTATGGAAAGCGTCCTTGGCATCTGCTAATCACCTCACCTTGCCTCGAGGGCATCTTTGTGTCATTGCTGGACTGTTATCTAACAGCTGATTGGCGAGCCATGTTAGGGCATAATGATCTCACTGTAGTGTCCCAGGCTACTGGCAGCAGTGGAGCCTTTTGACCTATATTCCTTACACCGATCCCATCAAGGTAATCCTCTTTTGAAAGGAAAAAATGTCCCGACCCAAATGATAAATCAGTTTGTATATAAGCTGGGGAAGGAAGGTGAATGTTACCTGCCACACAAGAATAGACACTTTTATTGTGGTGCCAGATGATGATTCACTGTATAATGAAGATACTAGCACATTTCATGGACAACAGTGTGAAGCTGGAATAAGGCTATTAGGTTGTGGTTACTGTGTAACTGTGGGAATAAAGAATGCCAGACACTAGCAGCTTTTATGAAGCCTACAAAACTGTCACAGCACATGTAACTTTATTCATTTCTAACATTTTTGAGGTCTTCTTGCAACCTTGCCTAGATTTCATACAGCCTACAGGATTTAACAACTTAACGATCATTTTTATAAGCAAAATAAAAAATAATCATGTGTTAAAGTTAAAAGATAAATATATTTAAAATAATATAAAAGACAAAAATATTTTTTGAAAAAAAAAAAAAACATGTTGCCGTTCAAATATTGAACAAAAAGCTGACAGATGCATTGAAGATACTTCAAGAAGAGAAGAAAAAGAATGGCCTTCTGACACTTCAGCAGTTTTTTCATCAAAGGGAGAGAAAAAGAAACAAAGGATGAAATCTAGCAAGACTTAATTTGTTGTGATAGTTTGACTGTTAACGGCCAGCTCTCCTTTGTTTGCAGAGACTGAACAAAAACTTTAAGAACCTGCCATGCATGAATCAAAGACAAACATACTGTACTTTTCATGCTAGAGATCCACCCCTATTGTGTATAATCCTGACCAGGGTCCCTCCGGGCAGGGCACAGAAGGCCTGCCACAGTGTACCTTAACTTTGCACAAAAGCTTGTATCTACTTGCTTTACAAACCCTGAAGAGTCAAGCCAAGCCAGAGGCAAACCAGGGGGAATTACGTATGTTCAGTGGAGGGCCTTGAACGAAGAAGACAAGGCCTGTGTGATGGTCATGACAACTGACGAACAGAAGAACAAGCGAAGGACAAAGTTCCACAAGGGAGCTTTGGTGGGTATGCAGGCCGGCATGCTGGAGCCATGACCTGTCTGCTTTCAAAGAGCATGTGTCCATGTAGGCATGTACTAACGGAGAGACATTTCGAAGGTCAACCACCACCAGGAAACCACAGAGATGCTACAAAAAAAGCTCGGCTTCCATGCTATTCTCTTATCTCTGACATTTCGTTGCTTAGGACAGAAGTTTCCAACCTTTTTGTCGGCTGAACCACTTCAAACTAATGTACTTCAAGTGCTTAAGTGTCTAAGTGTAAATTGAATTCAATCTTGTGGCTCAGCATGTTTAATAAGGCAAAAGATTAATATTAGTGATTTTTACGTCATTTAATAACTATTAATTAGTTTGAAAGACTGCTTCAAACACATCACATGATGATCTTGGTCTATCTATGCATATAAATCCATTTTCAGAGCACTTTTGTAGTATACTTGCAACCCACTTTGAGGCTTTTGGTGACTGACTTGTGTTTAGAATGATTTTCTTTCAGTGATTGTGTGACTGTTCACTGACCCACAATATTATGACCACTCATAGATACTGTAAATGGCATTGATTATCTCACAGATGGCTTGTAGGATGCTGAGGAAAAATGTTCAAGCATGCAGACATAAGCCACTTTGATAAAGGTCAAATAGTTATGGCCAGTCGACTGGATCAGTGCATCTCCAAAGCCGTAAGACTTGTGATCAGCAATGGTCACTACCTACCAAGAGTGGCTTCCAAATTCCTCAGATTACAAATTGATTAAGATGAAGATGAACCAATTTGCCAATGTGATTTTCACACAACGGAATTTGACCTCCACATTTAATCCATTCATGCAGTGACACACACACACTAGTGAACACACTAGACTGTGAGAATTTGTGCCCGAAGCAGTGGGCAGCCCTTATCCAACGGCACCCGGGGAGCAGTTAGGGGGTTAGGTGCCTTGCTCAAGGGCACTTCAGTCATGTCCTGTCTGGGGATTGAACCAGCGGCCTTCTGGTCACAAGACCAGATCCTTACCACTAGGCCATGGCTGCCCCCATATTGCCCCCATATGCCCCAAAATTGATTGAACTTGTGTTGAACATGCTGGAACAGCATGTCTGATTGGTGGCAGCTCCACCTCACATCTTACAGGAGGATCTGCTGCTATTGTTTTGATGCCAGATATCACAGGATGTGTCTCATTTTTACAGTTCTTTGGACTACTGCTGGAGCATGTAGCATTGGTAATGTTCTTAAAGTAATTGAGCATATAGGGAAACATTATTCATTGCATGTCCAAAAAATGTCACCACTTGGATTTAACTAAGCAAATACTTGAACTTGAACTTCCTGTCCTGTTTGAGAACTCCATCATCGTACAGTCTCAAGAAGCAAGAAGCCTTAGTGTGATTGGAAACAAAACACTGTTGTACATCACTCTGGATAAGAGTGTCTACCAAATGTCGTAAACGTAAACTTAAACCAGACTGTACATTAGGCTGGTTTAGAAGACATCCATGGACTAGTCATAAGTTGATGATGGTTACAAGTGGTTGTATGATGCCATACTTGTTTGAGAATTAAAAAAGGTTAGGATTTGCTTTCAAACAATGTGAAAAAGTATTATACACTGCTCAAAGAAAAAGGGAACACTAAAATAACACATCCTAGATCTCAATGAATAAAACAGGGCTCTGTCTCTGCTCCTCCTGTTCCTCCTTGCACAAAGGAGGAGGTAGCGGTCCTGCTACTGGGTTGTTGCCCTCCTATGGCCCCACCCCATGTCTCCTGGTGTACTGGCCTGTCTCCTGGTATCTGCTCCATGCTCTGGACACTGTGCTGACAGACACAGCAAACCTTCTTGCACCTACAGAAGATTTGGTCGGATTACATGTCAGACCAAATTCAAATGCAAATGCTGTAAACCATCTGTGA
>BRDA01007238.1:21041-49265 GCA_036984385.1 Crenuchus spilurus
CTGCGGTCAATTCCTTCTGCTCCGGAGTGGGTTTTCCTGCGGTTGACACCAGACCTGCTGCTCACTTACATATACTACTAGCAATGATCGGACTGAAGCTCGAATGCTACTGCATTTTAATTATGATACCTAATATGAATGCAATGATCACTATTATTAATATTATTAATATCATTAATGTTATATACTATAGCACAATGTCAGATTTAACTAAGGATGTAAATCTGTGTCAGTAGTTTGATCAGAGGAGGATGGATCCCCTTTGTGAGTCTAGTTCCTCCCAAGGTTTCTTCCTCCAGCCTTGAGGGAGTTTTTCCTTGCCACTGTTGCCTTCAGATTGCTCACATCGGGCTTAGATTCAGATTGTTTGATACTAATTATGTAAAGCTGCTTTGTGACAACACCCGTTGTAAAAAGCGCTATATAAATACATTTTGATTGATTGATTGACATCACTAAAACAGGAAATTTAAAATTGATTGTTTTTTTTTCTGTGAAGTTTCATTTAAGGACTTTAAAGACTGAAGCAGTTTTTCCCCCAATAATTCTTCACCTTTAAAGATGGCTGCCATCATGGTGGGGACCCAGCACTATGGAGCATAAACTGGTTCATTAACTATAAAGCAGTTTGATTCTTCAATGTGAGCTGCATTTTATAGAAAAAAAGTTCAAAATAATTATCACCTTCATAGATTTTGTTCACAACTTTTTAGTGTTAAAAATAACTGACCGCTCCTTTAAATTGATATCTTTATACAAATCTAAACAATTGGATCATGTTTTCAGCTTTTTAATATAATATTGATAATGTCCTAAATGTACTAAAAGTATTTTCTTAAAACTATTATAAACCAATGTCTCAGCCATTAGGCTGCATTTTTCATAATTATTACATGTAATAGATTTCTTTGAGGCGTTGGATGATGGGTTCCTATCACCACCACAGTAAACAATTCTGTTTCTCTTTGTGGCTATGAGTTGTTTTTTTTCTAAATGGTTGAATAGTACAGAATTAAGCAAAATTTTACTTTAACCTCCATGCTCTCTGGGCTTCCTTCTGCCAAATGAGCTAAAAGCATTCACCAGTGTTGCCCAACTCACGTCAACAGCTAATCAAGTGTGTTAAATACAGTGCAGTGCAGATGGACTACAGAACTAGAGGTAGGGAACACTGATGTATGTGCAAAATGATTAATGCCAGAGCTGTCAAATGCAAGAAAAAAGGTTCTCTACTGTTTTGAAGCAGTTGCACTGAATTGGTGGGCACTTCTTATTTTAGCAAAGAATTGTCATGTTTCTTTCATTGACGGCAAGCAGACAACTTCCATTGCAAAAGAAAAAAAAACAGCATTCTTTGAATAGCCACTGGGAAATTTCTATTATCAGCTTCCAGGCAAACATCTGCAGTCCAGCAACCAACCACATGACAAAAAGAAATCATAAATACAGAAATGATGGTGTTTACTGACAAAAAATTGGATCATAAATCCAAGTGATGCCAATTCCTTTCAACAAAACGAATGTGATCATTCATCTTGACTGGATTCCTGTATCTTCACTTCAGTCTTTATGCTTTACTCATGGACCTCTGCTGCAGTAGCAACAGTGTTAGTTCTAGTCTTATGATCGGTGTGATTTTTAAAGGACAGAAGGAATAATGAATGAAGGGAAGGGTGGAAGGATCAAAGGAAGGACAGAAGAAGGATGGAAGGAAGGAAGGACAAAAGCAAGGAAAGCTGATGGAAGTAAGCAAAGACAGATGGAAGGAAGGAAAGGAATATGCAAGTAAAGGATAGATGGAAGGAAATAAAGGACATATAGAAGGAAGGAAGTTAGGACGGATGGAGGGAAGGATGGGGAAAAAAAGACAAAGATGGTAAAAAATAAGAACAGATAGAAGGAAAGAAGGAAAGATGAAAGAGGGACAGATAAAGATGGAAGAACAGAAGGAAAGAAAGGCTGACAGAAGGAAGTAAGCTAGGACAGATTGAGGGAAGGAAAGAAAGATGGAAGTAAAGAAGGACAGATGGAAGGAAGTAAACATGGAAGGAAGTGAGATTAATTGATTTATGAGGTCATAATTTCCCGAAAGGGATCAATAAAGTATATCTGTATCTGTATCATGAAGTCTGGGGCCTATTTAGAGCAGGACATGCTTCACTCCTGTCAACAGAGATCTGAGGGGAGCTCAGAAGAAATCTCAGTCGCAGAAGCCTGCTAAACAAAAACTAAATCAGAGCTGGATTTTGTCTGATTTCTGTAGTAAAAGCTGTGAGAGCTGTTCCACTTAAACCTTGTTTGGGTTGTACTAAATTAAAATCACACAACTGACCCAAATGTTATCTTGCATAATAATGGCCAAAACCTTTTATTTTATGCTTCAGATCCCATGAACGGCTCAAACCACCTACAGGACTCACCTTTAAGATCTGAGACCAGTCAGGACACTCAAAAGCAAATTCTTATTTATATATTGAAACCTGCAACATCAGCTCCATTTCTATAGGTCCAATCATCATGAATTGTTCACACAATCTAAAGGGCAATTGCTGAGATCAAATAATTTAGAAAATAAAAATAATAATACAGAAGACAGCAACTGTATATATTATGCCACCTGAAAGGAAATCAAATAGGCTTGTCATAATCATGAATTTTTATCCAAAGAGTCGAAATTGGCTAAATTGACAGAGCAGCCATCTTGCTACTTAGCTGTTGATACACAGTAACCCTAAACTGACCAAAGAAACAAACATTAAATCAGCAAGCAGACATTTTGTTGTTTTTGCAAGATCCATGACATCTCTCAATAAATGTTTCCTGTTTTGCTTACGGTTATTTGCATCAACCCAACTGATGAGAACACTCCCAGTTCACACTCTGTTGTGATGCAAACGTAATTGTGAAAACTAAAAACCGTAGAAAACAGCTACGATTAGGTCAAATAATTATAATCAGGCAGTTATATAATAATCACACTAGATCAAATATTTGTAAAATAGCAACAAACTATCCATTTTATCCACCATCAACTTAAAAATATTTGTGAATTACAAAGATACAGGTACTAAAAGCAAACCATTTAACTGCCACTGACATGGTCACATCACTGGATGTCCATTTCTATCCATGATTTTGCAAATAAAAGAGCTTTTCTACAAGACAATACCGATACCTGGCAATATTTGACCTAGTATTTTATTTGTACTTTTTATTTTTCTTAATCTTAGTTTATTTGACTCTATTAAGGCAAGTGAGGAAAAACAGGCTAATTCAGCATGTAAATCAACTGAGATTATTTATAGATTTCGGCTCAGTAACTAAGTTGTTTACATCAAGTTTCTCTCAGGAAGGTTCACAAGGTTCACAGGCCTCAAACCCATATTCAGCCTTGCCTCAGTCTCAGCTATATTTGGGTAAAAACAGAATTCAGGCAGATATTTTAAGCTGTGGGAAAACCTAGGGCATCCTCAATGAAGAGCTTGCATCACTTTCACAAATGGCATTATCATGGGAAAGGACAAGAGTGGATTTCTTCCCTAAAATGTCACATTAATAAACACTCCGAAGTTATTGTTTGGCCACAGGCACATTTGCCATCCAATTTCAATCTGGAAATCACATCCAAACCATGGAGCAGTCTGAATGTGACATTGACATTAGTGGAGGCTGTAATTTACATTATACAATGAAATCCATGGAGAGGTCAACAGAGTTGCTTTTGCAAAGGTACTGCAACAGTGCCACTCAGTGGTGAAAGTAACTGAACAAATGAATGGGAAGATAGCCCCACCTTCAGGTTACAATTACACTGTGAAGCAGAATGGGTGGAATTACATGGCTACCACAATATTAATATTAATGCATTAAGTATTTAAAAATAAAATATTCTGAAATCAGAAAGTTCTTCAGAGGTGTACTACCATTTAAAAAACAAAGGACGTAAAAATTACACAAATTTCCACTCACCACAGGTGTATAACTGATCAGTCAAGACATGTTTGGAGCTAAATTGTGCTTTAGTTTAGAACTGAGAGTATTTCACAAGCAGGATTTCAGTTTTGCTTAACTTCAAAGCTGTCCAATCGGAAAAGATCAGCGGGACATTTATATTAGACAATCCTCAACATTAAGATTAAGCCATCTGGCTTTCCTTAGAAATCCTGCTTTGTGGAACACACCCCTTGAGCTACATCATCACTAGTCAATTGTTACCAAAGCAGCCCAGTCATTTCATTCAAAATACATCTCAGAAACTCATTTCAACCCACATACTTACACATTATCATCCATCTTAATCTTTTTTTTATCATTTTATTTCTACGTTTTTGCAAATTTTTGTCCCCTTCCCAATGTAGTAGTAGCCAACTAGTCCATCCCCTCTGTTAGGACTCTTCCCATCACTTTTGCAAGGATTGTGAAGACAAGCACAAGCCTCCTCCGTTGCATGTGATGCCAGCCACCACCTCATTTCAAACTACCGCTTATACACCGTCATTGGTGAGCTAACACGCTCAGAGGAAAGCGCAGGATACCCAGCTCTGAATTGACCAATCAGTAGACGCCTGAGCCATTGCAATGTGAAAGTGGAATGAAGAGTGAGAGTGCCATCTACCCACCCAGAGAGCACGACCAATTTTTGTCCTCTTGGGCCCCAGCTGTTGATGGCAAACAGCATGACCAGGATTTGAACTTGCGATCTTCTGATAATAGTGTCAGCATCTTAGCCTGCTGAGCCACTCTGGGCCTCCATCTTAATCTTAATCAAGGTTTCTTCACTGCGCTGATCTAGAATAAGTCTTTGACTTTTAACTTCATTATAGTTTGCAGCAAGTCATAGTGTATCCTAAATCACATTGACTAATGTGTTCAAAATTATTTAACCTGGATGTTGATGGAGCACACTGAACAAAGTTTTGTTTGTGTATTTATAAGGGAACAGCTGGCCTAATTTGTTGGCTATTTTATGTTCTAATTTAGCAAGAAGCTAAACTGGGATTCTAAACATATCTTGGCTGATTGCCTAGATCTGGAAAAGGAAATGTTCCTTTAATGTAACCAGTAATTAAGTTACACACATTATAAAAATTCAGAGAATCACATGTTGAATTTTATTGCAATTATTTGTGAAAATACCACCATAGCATAGCTTTTAGGGAATACCCATAACCTGCTCCAAGTGCCTAACTGAAACATACAATAACTCAAAAACTGCATGCCAAGCATCAACAAAATGTTTTAACTATAAGGTACAAAAATGTCATAAGTGTGTTTTTTATCAAAAGGCAGCACACAAAACTACCCTGAAAACAATTTACAGTCCAAAGCATGACTTTGAGGTTGGGGTGTTCCATTCACACAACAAAATTTACCCAACTCTCAAAGGTGGAGCAACAAGTACGACACCATCACCACGGACAAACAGCATTGGGATGTTCCTCTTCGTTGACTGCAAAAACAAAAACGCGACCAAATGACAAAAATTAGACTTACACTGAACATAGTAATATGCATCTGTTTGACCAGCTTCATCACTCAGTGTTTTGTGAAAATAAACATCTTATCCCTTAAATCATATTTCGTTTGCAACACTTCAACATAAACATTTCACATAGATAATGTGACTTGTATATGAAAGTGGCAGGTAATTTTTTTTTTTTTTAAATACCGGTAGTTGTAATTGTGACTGTCTAATGCAATAACTTTTTTAAAAGTATTAAAATATCCTAAATTTTGACTTTCAGTGCTCATATACTCTCAATAAACAATTTCAAGTGAACAACTCTCAAAAGAAAAAAAAATTGTTAAACCACACTGGTCTAGGTGACCTAAAGACCTGGTTTAAGCATGCTGAGAAGTTTTGGACATGCCATTTATATTTTCATGCCAAAAGAATAATTTGGGAATTTGACTTCTAGTAAAAAAAAAAGACATTAGTTATAAAGTTAAAAATATGTCTCCAAGTATGTCTTGGCTGATCAACAACACCTTGAAAACTGTAAACCTGATTTTCAGTCACAATTTCTACGATTATGATAGAATACACAAGTTTCACTGGGACTTTTATTAGCATAGTGAAAGACACAAAATGTGGTCAGCAGTGTAACTAGTCCCAGCAGCATATTTAAAATCATATTTGGCATGTTCAATCCTGGTCCTGGAGTTTTTTTCCTGTTGAGTTCAGACCTAGTACACAAGGTTAAACTGTGCAGTGTGGTAGATCTAGGAACCATTTCTGAAGACCATGAGAAAGCAGTATTGACATTTGCGATAATGCAGTAGGATTTAAGGGCACTATCAGAAAGGCAAAGTTCAATTACTTCAGCAGTATCAAAAGTAAAACTGAGTGCGTGCCAAGAGGCTAAATGGCAACATCATGATGACATATCAAGCAGGTTTTACTCATTGTAATAGAAAACAGAAAACTGTCATTATACAGAAATAACAAATAGGCTAAGTGCCATTAGAGTCCATGTTGAACTTTAAACAATCGAATTCCCTTCACACACAAATCAAATTAAATAAATCTTACAAAAATTTGACATTTTGTCTATGCATGGGTAGAAACATCTGAAATGACTCGAGGCATGTTTTTTAATTTTACAGCCGGGTAGACAGAATTACAGCCTACACATTAAAAAGAAACTGCCAGTCTTATTTCCTCTGCGGATTCACTGACAAGTATCAAACAAAGCTACAGATGTAACATCCCACTTACCCTGCTAGGAAGAAGACAAGTTTTGTGGGAGAATGCACAGAGGGCCTAATTAAAAAGAACATCTTGATTTTCAGGAAATCTTCCCTTCGCTGAGATCTTAATTACATTTATGATTTGTCATGGGAGAGTAGCACCCATAAAGCAGGCAGCATACTCCAGAGTTAAATTTGGAATTTTGAGATGATCGTTACCTCAAAATAACACAACAAACATTGTATCTCAACTGTTTCTCAGCATCTATGAGCATCCTGTCTGATCAGTTCATCAAACTAAAGAGGTACAACAAAAATAAGCATGATGGCTACTAGAGATGGACTGAGGAGTGTTTTTGAAGGTGATACTGACTGGCAATCTTCTTTCAGTACAATTGGCTGATCACCAATACTAATCAACTGCTGGGCTGGAAGCCACATTAACATTTCCAGGCAAACTTGGTAATGCATCATTGTGCAGGGTTTTAGTAATGTCCCATGCCTTGTCTCACACAATGAAATGTACTTCGCATATTGAAATCAACCATTTTAAAAAGGTTATTGAACTCCAAACACCAACTGCAAGAGCCTGTGACCTGTGGTTAGTGGTGTTTACTAGCTCTGCTGTGTCCTGTTCTGGAGTTCTTATTAGGTTAGCAGTGTAAAAATGTCTTTAACCTGCTTCTCCCACGAGGCACATTAATTTTCAAACAAAAGAATTTGAGTCAGATACAATAAAAAATGCTTGATTGTTGATATTCTGTCATTTCAAGCATCATTATGAAAGAATTTGTATTTTTTGCTCTTGGGTTCCATCTACCGTTGCTGAATGCAATTCCATTTTACAGCACTGTCCTAAATACAAATCGCACTATGAATTACTTGTTATGAAAAGCTGTATACGTGCATTTGTTGCCAACCTAAAAAATAAAAAATACAGCCCCAGCAAAACCACAGAACCATATTCTGTGAACCATGACAGAAACATGTCAACTAACAAGGCAGAGTATTATTACAAGATTTTAAACAAATGTGGCTCTGCATAGTTTCATTTATTGTGAATTCATAGATGAACACCATCATAAAAAGAAATGACACTTAAAAATGAGTTAGTTTTGCTGAGATACTGCTGCTTGTGATTTCAACCCATATAGGCTACATTGTTTGAATGGGAAGAATGGGTGTAAACAAATAACACTGTTGACGACATGATACAGGCTATATTGAACATGATATAAATTGGATTAAACTTATTACAACTTAGCCGAGATAGTTTTAGAGACTCGTAGATGTTTGTGCTTGATGTGGTGCTGTAAAGCACTAGAATTCTTGCGAGACGTCATGCATTTCCTTCTCCAAAGTTAGAGTAAAAGCAGGTATTCTGGGTCTGCAGTGGCAATGACAGATGCCATTCTCACTATTATGAGTCAGTGTACCATCAAAATGATTTTGAAGCTGTTATTTCAAGGTAAAATTGTTACATAATGTTGCATTGATCTGGATATCTTGTATAATGGCCTCAAAACTTGTTACAGGATCTATGCTGCTATCATATCCATACCATGATTGAAGTTAATGTTTATAATCCATTTCTGAAACATTTAACACGGTTAAACAATAAAAAGATCAGCATTTCTGCAGCTAACCTATGTTTTATTAAAAACATTATAGAATCTCTACTTCTTACCTTGTAAATTTCTTCATATGTCTCCTCATCGATTTCTACTGTTGTCACTGTCTCCTCCACATCTCCGAGAATCATGTTCAAATGTTGGTCATAAGCCTAAAATGAAACAAAAATAAATAAAATCCCCATAAACGTGTGCTCTTGCAAACTACATATACGATCCCACATGATAAAAAATCACACAAAAGTTATTTTGAAGAAAACTGTCAGTGTTAACTGTCAATCAACTCAGTGATGCTCAAAGAGCTCCTTCTATCATCATGTTTTATTTAAGGATGATCTCTGATCACTAATCGCAAATGTGTGAAGGACCAAGAGGACTAGCAGACAGTATGAATATTAATGAGATCATTATGACTCTCTAGAGAATGTTTCAATAAAATCAGTGCCAAACATCTGTGCAGGCTTGCTGGAATGCAGTCTTGTGGTTTCACTGCAAAAACTACCATCAACTCACCTTGGAACAAGTGAATAAAAATGCAGAGAATGCCTACTAAAAGTGACAGACACACATTCCCTATTTTATTCTTATGGATTTCACTGTGTACCTGGGACAGTGTAGACTCCTGGTCAAAAATAAACGGCTAAACCCAAACCTAAAAGTACTAAATATTAAGCTTTTAAAATGTTCCTAACAAAAATTTTATTGGTAATAAAATGCACAAGAAGAAATAAAATTATTTCCTGACAACTGAACTAGGACTGGGCGATATATCGAGTTTTTAGGAACTATCGATATATTTTTATACGAGATATAAGATGAGACAATATTGTTTATATTGATATAGTTTATGTTGCGTCATAATTACACTTGTAGATCCCCATTTTGCCTCTGCACAACTTCACACCGCCCCTCCTCTTTCCCTCGCAAAAACTGCCCACTCCCCCACTGCTTCACACGTGAGGCAGGCAGTGACGGCATGGACACTGAGAGAAGTGAAAGAAGCGATCACAGAGGAGTTGTTAAGTAAAAAGAAAACCAATGGCTAAATTATTTGGAGATGTTTTGGATTCAGAGTGTCAGATGAGCAGCAGAGTAATGTTCAAGTCAGGACTAAAGGTTCGAGTACCGCTAATCTTTTCCACCGTTTACAACAACGTCATAAAGAGCAGTACGTGTAGTGAGTGAAACTTTGTGCAGCAGCCTGGACCGTGAAGCTTTCCTCAAGTCCTGAAACAAACCACGTTACAAAAGTCATGCATGTGATGTGCTTTATATGAGAAAAAGTGAGAAGTGGGCTGACATTACTAAAACGTATAATATCGCTATAGACATGGTCCCCATTTCATCTGTGGAACAAGACTGCTAAAAACCCTCAACCGAAGATACAGTAATTACTTGTTCTGTTAAATTATGAACACGTTATGAGAAGTTCTGCCAAAAATGTACTGAAGTTAGAGAGTCTCGCCAGCCATCTCACCAAAGTGTCCAGCAGAACCTGCGAGCCATACGTGAATGACTGTACATTTAATTTCCGTTCAGTCTGTTTACATGTTCTGTTATTTGCACAAAGTACTAGATGTACAGGAGCACATACAGGAAGCACTTTGATAATGTTTACTTCACTGGAAACAGACTTTTTAAAGAACAAGTCAGCCTTTAGCTATTTTTGCTCTGTATGTTTTCTGTTTACATGTTAATACCACACCTGTGAGTCTTGTTATGGAGGAAAATAACATTATTTTATTTGAGGAGCATTATTATTTACTATATGCCAATAGTTTATTTTTGAGCAATTTCTCATGTACATCAATGGTTGAATGGTAATAAAAGTGTCTGTGTGACATTTGGGACATGCAGCTTTGACTCATAAGTGACCTCATTACCTTATGGGAAGAAAAAATATTGCAATATATATTGTATATCGATATTCAGCTAAAAATATTGAGATATAATTTTTGGTCCATATCGCCCAGCCCTAACCTGAACCACCTTTTACTCATCACAGCTCTTGGAATGAACTGTTGGGGGAAAAGAAGGAAACAGGGAAAAATGCACTTACATAGTGTTGTTTTTCACAAAAACAAAATAAGATTTAAATGCCTAATATAAATGCCAGTGTTGTTTTTCTTATCACTGGTTATTATATATTCATCTGCCTGATTTAATGTAGCCTATCATAAGCCTGAGAACCAGCTCCTAAATAAATCCAAGATTAATTAATTTGATCAATTAACTTTTCCATTTTTTCTCATTTCATTTTAAATTAGCTTTTGCCCAGAAAGTGTCCTATTTGTGGATTTCATGGCTAACTGTGTTCACAGGCAATCATTTCTGGAAATATTCTTGAGCCCATGCAGTGATGTCCAGTAGAGAATCATACCTGTTTTTAAGGCGGAGCTGCTTGAGGGCCCAAAGATCACAAGCATCCAGTAATAGTCGTCTGCCTTGTTGCAAGTGCTCTTGGATTTCACCAGATTCTCTTTATTTTTTGATGGTATTATGTACTGTAGATGGTGCGATACTAAAAGTCTTTGCATTTTCTCTGATTTGTGTTCTATGTCCTATTGTGAATATTTTATTCGTATGGGTCCATCAGATTTTCAAATCATGGCATTCTGTTTTTATTTATTTTCATTTTGCAGGTTTTTTTAAAT
This sequence comes from Crenuchus spilurus, assembly GCA_036984385.1. NCBI lineage: Eukaryota > Metazoa > Chordata > Actinopteri > Characiformes > Crenuchidae > Crenuchus > Crenuchus spilurus. The sequence continues at coordinate 32,017 of BRDA01007238.1, forward strand.
TGGGGTTGTTTTTCAAAAGACAATCTTTCAAGTGCCAAAAACTGCACATAAAATATTGACATATGTGCAATATTTTACATTTAAAATTTTACCTTAATTTTCATTAAAAAAATTGTTTTAAGTTAAGGAGACTAATTTTATCTTTTTTAGTAATTGTTCATAGCCATTTTTATTTTTTATGGCAAATTTTTTTTTCTGCTGTTAGAACTGCTGGAAACGAAATTTCCCTGAAGGAATCTCCAAAAGTTTTATCTTATCTCTTATGAAGACATGTTCGTGTCCGATTAGATTATTATAAGTCATGAACACCAACACAATATTAAAATGAGGAGCAGGTAAGCATGTACTTGCTTTAAAACACAACCCATTACAGTATTCACTTTTTTCATTATTTTAAGAAATATTTTAACATTGTTAAAGAGTCTTACATGTAATCTTCCACGAAGCTCTCGGTCATTCCTCATTTTCACATAAATTCGCTCATCTAGACTCAGTCGAATGAGGTCCAGCGGTTCTTCTACCGTGTTGGTTGTCTGTTGCTGCAATGGAGATGAACAAGTTCATAAAGTGTCCTTAGTGTCCATAGAATAGCTGTAGTAATGTCAATGCTTAGAAAGAAACAGCAACCAAGCTTTAAAATTCATAGCAATTTAAGACAATGACAGATCATTGCAATTAATGACAAAGCTGAACTTTTACATAATTCAAGCAGAGACACATAAAGGTTTGGTCATCACTGTTCTGTTAAACACCACACAAGATCATCATGTCCAGTCCAATACCAGCAAGCACAGAACCTTTTCACAAGAATGCAATGTCAGAATGTTGTGACAACGTCATGATGCTTGCTCGGATGCATCGACAAGAGGGGTATAAAGCCCCACTGTACTGGACTGTAGAGCAGTGAAACTGCATTCTGACTGCAAAACTGACAACATGATACGCTTTGCAGCATTTATGACTGTGACTATAGCTCCTAAATACAAGCCCCTGTTCTCTGTAGCCACTGTCCAATAGGTGTTTGGGTTCCTTATGGACAGCAGAAACACTTCAGACAGTATGAAAAGCTGGACACTATTGTGTACTTGGAAATTATGTAATGAGCCACAAACAAGATGGAATCCCTGAATATCAGTGATAAACCAACCACAAACTGGACAGACACAGAACATCAGGTATACATTACTCAGCTATGATCTGCCACTTTGTTTTTATACACATTGTACCTCTTATCTTTATATAGGTTAAGCTGATATACACCTTTCTTCCCTGCATTCTCTGGACTTACTGCATGTGTTGTATATGTACATCAATATTAGTTTTTTATGTGCATTGTTAAAATGTTTTGAATATGTCATACTACGTTGGTTCTGCTGTATAGTGTGGATTTCCCTCAGGGATGAATCAAGTATGTGAGTGTTAATCTGCATATTTTACCTAACACTGTAGCAATGGGTCAATTCATTGTACATAAAATATAAAATAATAACTACAACAAATTAAACGTTCAATGCTAAACGGTATCAAACTCGACGAAGTGGATTCAGAAACTTTTCTCCTCTGTATTTACGGCAGTATGGGAATGATGAAACACTGTACCATAATCTTTTTCTGCTTCCGTTACGTTAGCTTAGCTTAGCAAACCAAGGCAATAACACATTGGTAGCTACTAGCAGCTAACCTACATCTTATAATAGCTATTTTACACCATTTTGACACTTATAAAATATTTTCATAGTCATGTTTGGGTGAGGGGATATTGTAAGTCACAGACTCTCTCGTCTTCAAGCAGCCGTGACGCTCAAATGAGTAATAACTTTACAAAAACGTTACAAATTCAAACCTGTTCAACTTCGTCCGCCATTTTTCCAGCAGCGTCATCCAGCGTGTGAGTCAAGCACGTAAGGCGCGTTCAAGGGCGCGGCGCCTCAAAGCGTTTTCATCTTCAGATTTTAACCGCAGTTCTCAGTCTCAACATTTTATCCTTCATTTCACTTTATTACAGTCCAGTTTGTGAACGCATGTAATACGGAGGATTTTTCTTTTTAACCCGTTTTGTCTTGCTAGTAGAGAAAATTCCCTACATTTTCAACTTGATGACTTTCCAGAACTGCCCATTTCTGATAATCCCTTAGGTTCTTGTTCAAATATATATAGCCATGAACAACAACAACAACATACATATTCTACAGTGTTAGGGAGAAATTGTTCTTCTTGCAAAACCAGACTTGGACTTTAAAATTCAATTAAGCTGCTCAATTTTGGAGGTTGATTGACCTCTCAATCCTTAGGACAAGTGGAGTATAAAGAATGTTAAGACCAAACAGCGGGTAAACACTGCTCATTATTTTAGGTATGTCTACATTTAAGAAGACTGTGTTCAAATTAAATTCAGTTAATTATTAGCGACAGTGAGGTTTTTTTATGAAAAACAAACCTGTATTTCCACAACAGGGGCCATCGTTGCTGATGAACTGATATACACAACTCAAAAATTAGACGAAGTGAATACACACTGTGAGTTTATCAGAAGATTCACCTGTGTGTAATTAGACTAATAAAAGACAGCAACTTGTATTATTTAAATGTGCAGAGCAGGGAGATTCGAAACTGCTTTCCAAAATGATTGATAAGGTCATTTTTATTGCTTTGATTTAGCACAGATTTATTATTAGAATGATTTATAACTGTGCTGTCCATTTAAAAATTATATTTAAACAAAAAATGGTTGTCCAAAACATCTTTCCAAAGTGATTTATTATATTTGAATGTATGTAATTATATATTTAAAAGCATATGTTTTATTTTTATTACTCTGCCACTGCTGATAAATACAAAAGCAGCAGCCTTAAAGAATTGGGCGATACCTTTGAAAAACTGCAGAATCCAGCAAATAAAATCATATGTGAATGTGTCGATCGTTTCTTTTAAAAAAGGATCGGAAATGTAGACATTTCCGTATGGATCAGTCCAGCCCTGGCAGCTGCATTCACGTTATCAGGAAGGAGGAAGCTGAAGGAGCGCCGATTGTTGTCTTTCATAACATCACTACTGAAGAGACACTGACTTTTGTTTGTAAGGTTTAGTTGACTCCGTTTTAACTCGTCTATTCATTTGACACCTGAAGTGAATGTGTCGTCCGGCTGTGGTTTGGGCGGTAATCGCCGCGGTTTTGCCTCTCTCATCTTTAGGCAGCGTCCACCTCAATTACAGACCTGTAATCGGTAAGAGCAGAACAAACTGGACTGAAGTTAGCTTCTAATTCCTCATTCCACCTTAAATAGTGTTGCAGTTTATCAGACACCGGGGTGCGCCATTTAAGGTGGAATGAGGGAAAAAATCAAATAAGCTGAATTCAGCTTCGTAGATAAACATATTTAAAACGTTTTATGTTAACATTTGTCTGTTAATGTTTGTGTTTCCTGTTGTTGTGTCAGGAGGTGATATGGGTACCTTTCTCTGTTTTTCACATTCTGTATTGATGTACATTTCTACACCTTGCGTTTCTCTGGAAGGTTCTGGAAAGGCCATTGTTGTTACCACGTATTTTAGACTCAATATGTTTTTCGATGCTGTACATGTTTAGTCATTTTACAGAGCTTTGATTTGAGGTTACGGAGCTCTAATTATATCATTTACTACACTGACGGGCTCAGCTCATATATAAGACCAGGACTGAGCTGATACTGAAACATCGATACTACAGATCCTGATGTTTATTTTTCAAAATCGTTTTAAACCCTCTACTCTTCACCTCAGCCTTTGATAGCTGCTGAAGTTTTCTGATCACACCAACTACAATAACCCTCATTAGTTTCTTTCTTTAATAACATATTTACATATTTTGTTTGAAATAATTTTATTCATCCATACATGCTTTTTAATGCTAGATTCTGATCCAAAACAACAAGTTCAGTATTTGAATAATGTCATATATCAAGACTGACAGGTTTTCTGATAAACATCACACAGGTCGCTTCCGGTTGAGAGTACTGTGCGCAATTGGCTACCGCTTCTCGTCGGAGTGTGTATATGAAATGTGTCGATTGAAAAGCGTCCTTGGGTGTCTAGAAAGCTGCTATATAAGTGTAATGTGTATGTATGTATGTTATTGTCCACATTGTGGACATACATGACAAATCCCACAGTATAAGTAATGGTATCGGTATGTTAATATGGGAATGACTTGAAGGGATAATTAGTGCTATTGCCCATCTTTATAAAAGACAGAAAAAATATCTATAAACCAAAACCTGAATTGTCCTGAAACTCTTAGCTGTCTGCTTCAACTGAAACATCAGTATCCGCATACCAGAATATTCTAACTTGTCTAACTTTAAATACTACTGTAAATGGTCAATTTCTATGCTTGTTTTTATGTTTGAGTACAAATGACATTGAGTAAACAAATCCCACAAATTCCAAATAAAAGTGTTGTCATTTAGAGCATTGGACAAAATGAAGTTCCAGTTTGCACACCTCACATATTCTAATGAAAAGTTCACGTTAATTTTTAACAACACATTACTATTGTTTTAACTTGAAGAGTTCAGAAATCAGTATTTAGTGGAATAAGTCAGCTTTGACATGCTATCAGGGTTTTGCTGGTTCAGGTCTGGAGATTAGGCTGAGCATCTACATTTTTTTTTTTTTTTTTTTTTTTTTTTTTTGTATGCAATGTATGCAATCGGACCCTAAACAATGTTTTTTTTTCATTATTCCCTCATACTGTTAAGGTATTCTAGCCCAGGAGAACTTGGAAGATGACCCTGATGCCCAAGGATCCTCCTATATAGCTGCTTCTTATGTGAAGTATTTGGAGTCAGCTGGAGCTAGGGCTGTGCCAATAAGGTAGGCTGCATTGTCTTTCTGTCTGAAACTGTGCTTTATTCACTATATACTGTGTTCAAAATATTAGTGAAATGTAACAGTTCCACAATAAGTACACAGTATGACCGTACCCCAGTGTAATGTTTGCTTGGATGACTCCCATGAAACCTCTATGAGGAGGATTATCCTGAGAGACAGTGGTAGTCTGAGGCAAATTTATGTACGTTTTGAGTTGTTATGCAATCTGCTGTTATACAGTAAGGAACTAATCATCCATGTAGTGTCAGAAATCATTTACTAATTATTTTCAATATAGTAGTGCTCTTTTTAATAGCCCAGATTATTTAAATGTAGTCAACAGTGAAGAGGGATTATTTCAGATGTATCACTTTTTTAATATTGGATTTGATTTGCTGGATAACTGTTAAATATCTAACATGAAGCATTTGTCTTTTCTCAGGATAAATGGCACTGACGAGGACTATACAAAATTATTCTATGCAATAAATGGGTTAGTAGAAAATGTATGATCTATATTTGCTAATGTATGGTTCACGTGTTATGGCTTAGAGTCTTTTGTATTGATTCAGAGATTATAGAAGATATTTTGTATAATCATATTTTCATGAATCAGCTTGCTTCTGCCTGGCGGAGATGTTGATATTCAGAAGTCTCAATTCAGCCGAATGTCCAAGATTTTCTATGAATTGGCAATCAAGGTAGGGTACATCTTGATCGGTTCCAAGACATTTGCACAACTTAAGTAAATAGAAGTGCTTCTGTTATTTTATGTAAAAATAATTTTAGTTCTGATGTTTAGAATTCTGGTTTGTTAAGCTCACCTACTTCCCCTTGTGTTCCCTGTAGGCAAATGATGCGGCGGATTATTTTCCTATATGGGGAACTTGCCAGGGCTTTCAACAGCTGACTGTTTTGACTAGCAACAAAAACTTGCTAACGTTAACCAACACCAAGGCTGTGGCTTTGCCACTTGTCTTTGGCCCAGGTTTGTGGTTTCTCTCACTACCTTCCACAACTCAGTCTCACTTAACATTGTTAACAGTTAATGAAAAACAAATAGCTACTAATTTAGCTTTATGTAGATGACCTCATTCAAAGTGGTGTCTACTACCATCCATTAATTTTTGGTCATTTTACCAATTCAGCTTTAAGTTCAGGCTTTCTCGCCATTCTGTTTACCTTAAAAGTTAATCTCCAAACCAAAGGTGGTTTTGCTCCATGACTGATTTTGCTTAATATTGAACAGGAGCACAGAACAGCAGGCTATTCAAAAGCTTTCCAAAGGATCTTCTTCTGGCACTTTCCGAGGAGAACATCACCTCCAACTTCCACAGCTGGAGTTTGACTCTACAGGTATTGTTGAGATTGTCCATCTATCCATTCTTCACCACTTAATCCTGATCAGGGTTGCGGTTAGTCTCCTACCCCTTCACTGGGTGCAGGATAGGGCATTGTGGGTATGAGACTGATGTGGGTAATAATGACATCTTATTGAAATATGCTTTGTCTCCACAGAATTACACCCGTAATGCCAAACTTAAACGTTTCTACAAAGTTCTGACCACAAACACAGATGGCAGAAAAGAGTTCATTTCTACTATGGAAGGTGAGAAAAGCACTCTGCTGACACAGTCTGGTAATTGGATCCTTTTGACAACATGCTGGTGCTTGAACCTGACTCAGCTGCTTCTTGTTAAACCTGACATTAACAATATTACTGACTACAGCACTAGATATGACTGTGTCCCCATTCAGGTGCAATGTAGTATTACCATGTTCTTCTCTGTCAAAACAATTAATTAATTAATGGACTAAACGTAAATTAATTGCTGTGCTGTACCTCCAAGTTATTTAATTACATCTGGATTAGCAGTTACCATTCTGACATTCAAAAATCCTTTTGCTGCATATTGCAGATAGTCTAAAGCTGGTTAATTATGATTAATCACAGTCTTATTTGCTTATGATTGACATGAGAAGCAGTGCATTTTCTTATCAATATATGGTGGAATGAAATGAGTTTCAGAATGTTGTTACTTTCAGTAATTCAATAACACTAATGTGAAAGCAGGATTTGCATGAACATGATTTAACTGCCCTTTTTCATTAACGAGAAAGTGTTAAGACTGTCCATTTGTGTCTGAATTTAATCTTCACTGAGCTAAAGCGGGGTGCATTCAGAAAGGAAGTCTTCCAGTGATGTGTACAAATATTAATTATTATTAAAATAGATTTGACATTACAAAGATCATTTACAGTGACAGGAAATGGTTTAGTAACTGAATAATCTCCAAGCTCAGTTTTAACTGTGCTACATACTAACAAAGTAAACTTGTTGCAGCTTATCGATACCCGTTCTACGCAGTCCAGTGGCACCCAGAGAAGAGTCCCTTTGAGTGGATAGACAAACCAGGCATGATCCACTCCATGTCCTCCATTAGAGCCTCCTTCTACACGGCTAGCTTCTTTGTCTCTGAAGGTTGGTGATAAAGGGCTTTCAAGGCACCTATATAATGTAAATCCCAATTCTTCACAAACATGGCTAAGGTTTCCAAACATACTGTTCACTGCCCAGTTCTAGAAACTGAGCTGCAAACACAACATATTTTGATTTTGCTTTGTGACTATGCAGCCATGAATTTATATATGAAAACACAATTATGAGACTGACACAAACAAACAAAAGTTAAATGTGGACATTGGGAAGGGAGTGGAAATATGGAAAAATCTAGAGGCTTGATATAAAAATTAATTGCGTCGTAATTACGATTATTCTAGAACAGTTTGATTTTGTCATGGTCATTTGGTCAATAATTCTCTTTCTGGCAGCTATGAAAAACCAACATCGCTTCCCCACACCACAGGAAGAAGAGAAGGCTCTTATTTACAACTACGTTCCAGTCTTCAAGGGCTTGGATGCCATCTTCATGCAGAATTATTACTTTGATTAAATTGTCAGTTATTTGTCCATCAAAAATATATTGCCATATAAACATGAGTGGAAACTTAGTGTTTTGTTTCTTCCAGTGTTTTCCTGTTGGAACAATAACAATGTTTACTGTAGGCTGTTAAACATTTAGTTGGTAATAATTAACTTTTTTTTTCTGTCAGACAAGAACTCTGCCAAACTATGATGATTGAATGTTTTATTTCTTTGTGAACTCTGCAGCTTTTTATTTTTATTTCTTATTGTTGCTGTGTGTGGGTTTATTGATAGCAGATGATTGTGGCATGTTTTAAACCGTGTTATTGAATGTAGCAGTGCTGTCTGATGTAAGTATATCAGCAACACATTTCTGATATTGATATGGCTTAAAAAGTCCTGTGATTGGACAATCTTAAAAGAAATCTGCCTTTTATGGCGATTTTTGTTGTTGTTATTTAATAACGTAGGCAACAGATTTTAATGTGCAATAGTGTGTAATATGGCCTAGAAACTTAATTGTATCTCTCTCGTGCTTTGAATATTACAGTCCAGTCATAACAAGCTGCAAATTCTGCAGGTCAACAGAGGCCTTTGACCAATAATTCTATGCCACTCACTCATTAAAACAGCAATATCTTTATATGGTTATGCAAAGTATGCAGCATTACAGTTACAAATGAATGTCACAAGCATTAGGATTATTTGGTTTATAATGTCTAATGTGTGTGTGGTCCAATTTAGTTATTTTTGACTTGTGCATTGGGGTATTTCAGTTACATAATATACAGTATATTTTATCATGCATGTGGAATGGAAGGATGTGATTAAAGAACAAAATATATACATTTAATCCTGTTCGTGTGTAAATCACACTAACGTGATCATTCTGTCACAATAAAGCTACCTTGACATCACTGATTTGAAAGGAGAGGATTACATAGATGTAATGAAAATAGTGCATTACAGAAGTCCTGATCAACTTTCATTTCATCTGTGTGTGGTCTTACTGTTTTGACTTCTCTGTGTACTAGTGCATCTAAGAAAATTAGAATTTGATGAAGTTTGTGTTCAATATTTAATAAAAAAAAACTGAAGTCATTTTATTTTAATTAGACATATTTCAAGCCTTTTTTTTAATGTTGATCAGTATGGCTTAGAACTCATGACAGTTAGAAATCCAAAATCTTAAATTATTAGAATATTTCATTTCAAGTAAATTACGATACAAACAGTATCAATATTAGAACAAAAAAATTAAATGTCATTTTTGTGTAATTAAAATAAAATTTGAGAGTTTACATACATTGAATTAAATTTTGAACACAAATGAACTTATTATTATTATTATTATTATTATTATTACACAATATTAACATTTTTCAGATGCACTTAGAGTATATCTACTGAGCTTGACTCAGTACCATATTGATTTGCAGTACAGGTGGCACGGGGGCCTGTAGCCTGCAAAAGCAACACCATTCTGAAGTTACGTTGATGTCACAACAAAGTTGATGAAATTCATGGTTGATGTCACAACCATGAATTTACCAATGTGGGGCATTTTTCCTGCCACCGTTATATTGCAATTTCTGCAATTTAATCTGCTTCCTTCTATGGCAATGGTAGTTAACTACAACTAGCCTACACTGGAGTGCCAACTTGATTAAGAAGTGGAATCAGTGAGCCAACAGGAAAATGATACAGTCATGGTTTTTAAATGACTGAAGTTAATATTCATAATAATGTTTTTTGCACTGGGATCATAAGATGCTAGTTATGACACTGGGTGTACTAATGACATCACTGCAAATAAGTTATGTATTGCTTGTTGCTCACTGAGAGGGTGTGTCCTTAGGCATTATGATTCAGAAAAGTCCTGTGTTCCTGACACAGAGGATTTACTGGTTAAGGTGTAAACTCAGATAACATGGAACTTGCTCATCATTCATAGTTATGAGCTCATCTTCACTGTGTTTAACTCAAACATGTAGAAGGCCCATTTGGAGTAACATAAGATGCAGAGGAGTGCCACATAAAAAAATAGAATGTCATCAAAGAGTTCATTTGTGTTCATAATTTAATTCAAAAAGGTACTGCTGAGCAGTATGACTTATAGCTCTTATTACATATAATTGTCATTTTAACATAATTTAACTTCAAAAAACAAATTATGTCATTTTTGTAATGAATATAAAACCTTATATTTTAACATAATATATAGGTTTCCTTTTTGAATTAAATGAACTCAAATGACCTTTTTCACCATATTCACATTTTTGAAGATGCACTCGTTTTTTTCAGAAACAGTCCATGTGTGCTCTGTACACTGGATGGTGCCATTGCTACATCACCATCTTTCATGCAAATGGTTTCATGTAATTTCCAGTGGATGGTCCTGCAATCACACAATTATCAACGTCAGCTTAACTTCTCTGAACATTTATTTCCTTGCATTTCAAAATGGTCAAACCTAACATTACATTAAATAACACAATGAGACTGGAGTTTCTCTGTACAAACTTTCCATACAAAGCGGTTGAGTTTCTCCATACAAAGCAATTGAGTTAAACATCAAAATGAAAAAAGTGCAATTCGCAAATAGCTCTCATAACTGTACAGGTACTGTAGGATACAAAAAACTATGCTTACTCTATGATTATCAATATCGGCCTCTTCTATTTTACCTGTGATCAGTCAAGTTTTTTTTTTTTTTTAACAATGCATGTATGTAGATAGTGTACAGAAAACCGGTATACTGAACTATCCAGGACATCTATGTGTGTCACAACTATTAGACCTCTGACCCTAGCCACTGTTAGAATAGGTTTTAATACTGTCAAACCCTGATATGTGCTTCAGGTTTATTTTTACTATAATGACATCATCATGCACTTAAAATGAACAGGTTACATACGAACTGTCACTTGTGATATATAGCAGATATTCAGACCATGTGATTTGGTACAAATGAAACTTATGCAATCCTTGAACAGCAGTTATGGCAAGTTGACTGTACTGTATAGTAAACCACAGGGATATTAATATGTCCACTCTGATTGCCGTCAAGGGAAATGTGGAAATGTGAATTTCTTTGACTGAACAGTAACATTCTTTAAAGATAGCAAATATGCACACATCAGAGGCATATGCTCCTGTGTATCAAAGTTTTTCTTTGTTTGACGTACCCCTGCTTTGGCATATCCAAGAAACCGTTGAACTGATTGACTTCTAACTGCCTGTTTTCATGTCTCACCCCTCTTCAGTGCAATTCTTAGCTAACACATGTACAGCGAAACATCTTAGACTCTTCTGTGGACTGTAAAGCTAAAAACACAGAACATTGAAAACGGATCATTTTTCAGAGCAGCCATTCCAACAAGCAGTTAAAGAGCAAGGCATGTAGGCTTTGTCAGCGTTCACCATGTTAAATACAATGTGCTAATGTACTCCTTCCAATAGTGTAACTGGATGCTTCTATATAAATAAAACAGAATATGCTCATACTGTAGTTGTAATGCATTACTTCAACATTCTACGAAAACTGCTAAAATCCCTCCGGTCATGTTTCATTTGGACAGTGCAAGACATTACTGCAATGAGGCAGATGTTCAGAGATTTGGCAAGTTTCATTTAAGTCTTGTCTCTACCAAAATATGTTTCCTCCTGGCTAATTTATTCACCAATAGCTACTAAAAGATCATGTATAGTTATGGGTGTCATGCTTCCAACCTCATGCTCATCAATTAGTACTGTCAAAAGATCAATACAGCTTTACTGATGCCTCCGTGCTTGCACTATTAAAGAAAACCCATTCCATGTTGACTGAATCTGAAAACACTGCAGCCTGTCTTAACTGAACCATCACAGGTGCAGATAAATAAAAGATCATACAAGCCAAACAACATCACTTGAAATATTCAGCAGATGTTTTTTGAATGAAAGCTCTGGTGTGTTTTTTTGTGCCACATACGTCCAGGACAGAATACCTTCTTTTTTGTAACAGGGTTTGTTTCTTCTCGTGTGCCTTCACCCCCTTGTTAAAGGTGGGTGTCCTCCTCTTGATTGTCTTCCTCCTCTTTGCCTGGCTTGTTGACCAGAACCTGCCAGCCACTCCCCCCTCCGCCACCCACTGGCACACCGTTGGCGCTGTGCTTCTTCTCCTGCATCTCTGATTGGCCGTCGCTCGTCACGTCCAGTGTGGGGTTGTCATGGCAGCCGTTCTCCACAAAATGGAGCTCCTCTCCACGCGACTAATGATGCAGAAACCCACACAGAAATAAGTTAGCAGGCAACTCTGGAGAAAATAAAGGGGTCAGTACAGATAAGTGCATCCAGACTCATCCAAACCCTTAAAGGAACAGTTTGGTGAAATATCGCATTTGTACATGACTCCTCTTATCCAAAAATGTAGGATATCGGTCAAAAAAAGTTTAGTGTGTGAAGCTTGCTTCATTAGTTTTGCACTGGAGCCATGAGGCTAATGTAGCTAACAAATAATGAGCATCATGTAAACTGCATCATCACTCATTTGACTGAAGACACAAGTTAAGTATCAAATATCAAATAGTTTTTGATATTAAAATAGTTTTTGATTGTGTGTTTCTGACAGTGTATGGTGTTCTGTTATCTTTGGGGGGGGAAACAACAATAACATCAATAATCTAAGTAACATAAAACAATGAAAAGAAAAAATATTTATAGCAATTTATAAATTGTATATAATAAAAAATTTAAATAATAAAAAGAATAAAAATAAAGAAAAAATATACTGAAAAAATGCTTAAAAAATCTTGGCTAGAAATGTTTAGTGTTTAGTTTAGAGCAGATTTAATCAAAATATAGATTTATGACATACTTACTGTTTTGACACTGTTGATACAGAGTTTGTGCTGAACAAAAGCCTGTGTATCACTCTGTGTCATTTTCCTCAGCCACTAACCCTACATTGAATATTTATGAGACAGGTGTGAACAATCAGCTGAGATGTCCAGAATTACCATGTCATTATCATAAGAATGACAGATTGTGTATTTTAGTGGGAAAATATGCACAGCTGTCTGACTTTCTCTCACAGATGTGTCTCTGCTTATTTAAGCTCATCTCACAAGAATTTAAAAATATATTTAGATTCAAGCTATATATATATTTGAAAGGTAAACCCTTTAAGGTTTCCATGGTATGTTTAGTTTTGTTTCTAGAGTAAAATCAGAGTTATACAAGTGTTTATGCAGATTTTTGTTAATATGCCACTGCCAATAGAGCCAACTCCAGAGGGTTAAGGTTACAATATTTATTACCTACATTAGCCTCATAGCTCCAGTACATAACTACAGCAGCTAAACATTTGAGCTAACTAGAAAATTAATTTTCACCATACTACTCCTTTAACAACAGAATGCAGGTTTCTTCTAGGGCAACAATCATGATCTACAGTCAGCTAGAACGTATATGCCTCATGTATTTGTTTCAACCAGGCACAGATTTTTAACCGCTTAACATATCTATGGGGACTTGAATAATTGATGTTAGGAGATGTGTGGTTGTAACAAATATCTTTGAAGACATGCATTTAAATAGATCTAACCCAGCACAGCCTATTGACTAAAATGTGACTCACTAAAGCACAATGTTGATCCAGAAAGCTTCGATATCTCTGCTCTAACATCTAAACTATTAGAGCATGTCAAACCTCAGTCAGATTTGAATTTGAGGAGTATGAGGTGAATGCATAGCAGATCAGATGAATGGCAGGTGGTGAAGGTGCAAACAAAGTGTTGGGCAATAGCACAGCAGCAAATCTCTGTGAGAGACAAAGAATGAATGTAGACCTGCAATAATAGCTACATAGAAACAGACACTACAAAACATGTGGACAACATCCATTTTGGGACTGCAGTGTTCTGTGGTCATTCAGTCGTCTGTATTTATACTACATGACAAGTCTATGGAAGCAGTAAATGTGCTATTAACCAGCACAAATATTTATTGGCTACTTAACTAATTATTAATCTACCTTAACCAATACTATTTTCTTCTACAATATTCTGCTGGTTTCCAAATAACACTTACCATGTTCTTCATCTTAGGTAAGCGCCGCTGCCAGCAGATGTAGATAAGGCCTGATGCAATGATGATCACACACACTGATCCAATGATTACCAGCACCACAAACAGTTTTCCATAGTCACTGCGAGTCTGGCTGGGCCTGGAGTGACAGGTACTGACACTGGAGAAGTTCTGAATGCCAATCTGAATCAGGAGGCATATTTGATTTCTTGTTAATGGTTCTTTATAACCCAAGACCATAAATAATATTAGAAGTCTTACAAATTAAATACTATTTATATATATAAACTATATATATATATATATATATAATATAAACATATTATATGTGTTGACTATTTAAATTTCCATGAGAATGTTCAATGGGCCTGACAGCTTTTGGACTGAATCTTGAACACAGTTAGATCACACACTAATCACTAAGTTTACATATACAGTAATAGGTGATAATGGTAGAATTGTCAACATTACAACTGTAGCCACATAATATTAGGATGTTCAATAATTATGTCTGAAAAATATTCAGTGATTACTTGTGGCAAACCACAACAAAACTTTCAAATGGAAATACAAAACTCATTTCCAGAAAAGGGACAATTTTCAAAAAATGTAATAAAAACTGAAATTTGTAATTTGATATCTCTTGAACCTATATCTAACTGGCAAAATGACAAAGAAAAGATTTTCTGTATTTTCAAAGGCAAACGTAATTATATTTGTTAAATAAAAACAAACATATAAACAGTGGAAATCTCTGTGTGTAAAGTCCAAGAGAAACAAACTGCTGCTGAATGTGCATGACCATCCAGCCCTATGCTGGTACTGTTTGAGAAGCCATTATGCTACCACAATTAGTAGTATCTTCAGAACTAATTCAAAAGTATAATTATTAGAAAATGTGATGTGATCCAAGGATAAGCATGCCTCTGTCTTGGCTTTTTTAATGTGTTGCAGCCATCAATTTCTAAATTTGATTATATTTAACAAATAGAATTAAGGCTATGTTCACATTGAAAGCCATATAACTCGAATCCAATTTTTTTCTCAGATCAGATTTGGCTGATCTTGATGGTTCAGATTCACAAATTTAAGTGACCTGTTTCTGTCTGTAATGTGAATTAATCTGTCTCTGAAACGGCTCATCATCACTAACAACAAAAAGTGTCACATTTCTGCAGGATTGCCAGGTTTGCAAAAATACAGTCACTGGTAACACTTCAGAATTGGTGGTTTGCAGGGTTTTTGCTCTAAATAAAAGAAGACATTGAATGAGAAAGTAAGATTTGAAGAAGATTTACATTTTAAAGCTCATTTAAATGTATGTGTCACTTTAGAGCTTGGGCTAGTTTCCGTTTGTGCAGTGTGACTTTCTGTTATAAATTTGGTAGGAGGTTTGGAGGATCTGGCAACCCTGTATTTGTGAGACAACTGATTTTAGTACTGATAAACTGGTAAAACAGACGTGTTAGTAGCTGATGTGTGATGGTGTTTTGCTCAGGTGGACAGTAAACAGGTACTGGACTGTACATGATCAGGTGAAGAAGGTGAATAAATGCCAGCTGGCTGCTTTTACTGTTTTTACAGCTATGCGAGTATGCGAGAGATGCCAATGCTGGCTCACCCACTACGCACATGCGTACAAGCAAAAAGACACATTAAATGCAATCTGACCATCACATTCAAGTCACATGTTCACAGATCGGATACATATCTGATCTAGAACCACATATGAAAGTAAAAAGATCAGATTCAACATGTCCACACAGCCCTAAAATGACCAGATCTGAGCCACATTAAGGCAAAAGATCGGATTTGAGTCACTTCAGCCTGGTAATGTGAACGTAGCCTAAGTTTGTCATTGAACAACAAATGACAATAATCACTTTTCTTTGCTCTTTTGGTTGTTAAATAAAGGTTCAAAGAAATGAACAAATTAGATTTTACTTTTTAGATTTATTGCATTTTTAGAAAGTGTCCAAACATTTTTGTAAATTGGGTTTGTAGTTGCTGTTAAATAAACCCAATAGATTATCATTTATTAAATACATCAGCTAACCCTGGTTCCAGCACTAGCTTTACAGTGTTGCCATATCGCCTTCAGACCATCTCTGTTTGAAACATCAAGTCTGTGCATCAGATCACGATGTAAAACAAGCTGTGGCCCTACTCTGGTGGCAGAAACATGACGTGTCAAAACAGACGTGTAGACAGCTTTAATTATAATGGCTGCAGTTTTATTTTGTTTTTGATGCTTGCCCACAGTTAGAACATCGTGATACTGTTGAATTTAGCCTGGCAGTCTTTTAACTATTTGAGCATTAGTATATAAGCTGTAGAGGAGCATAAGTATAACGTGTGGGTTATGGATTGAATGGTCATACCTCATATAAGCCTCTCCTTATTTCTCCCAACATTGAGAGAACATCTTTAGTGGCAATGACACCTAATCACAGGAAGGAAAGCACAGTTAAATGTTTCGTATTTTCAACATTTCTTAATCTATATTAAAATAAAAAAAGTTGAAGAAAATTGAAGATTCCTATGTTGTCTATGTACACAAGGACTTGAAGAAATGAGATTCAATGTTATTAGTAGAACCTGGTACACTGCATAATACTGTTTAAATAGCAAAAACCAATGAGTATCTCAACAGTCTCAGAACATAATACCTTATATTTTAATTTAATTTAATTTTAGTTGCTAATTTCACTGTAGATTAAGGGGCCAGAATAACACTTAATGTACTGTTACAGAATTTTCTTCAGCAGTATAGTTCTACCCTGGTCTGTGTGTGTGTGCGCGGTTACCCTGATCACTGGCTAGAGTCATGAGTAGCTGGCGCTCCTGCTGGCTGGGTTTGCTGAGTGAGATGAGCCACGAGCCCTGAGGACTCTTCATCTTCCTGGAAAAAGCACTCTCCAACATCTCCAACAACCTGTCACCACTATCCATACGAAACTCCTCCTGTAGCCCACACACACACACACACACACACACATCAGCACCACAGCACCACTCTCAGGGGAATAAACTACCCTAACATGAACACACAACTGTTCCCAGGCCAATTAATGTATTGAAATTATTGATTATCAAACGGTTTTCAAATTGAAAAAAAAAAACCTCTAGATAGTAAATAACATAGCTATATTTGTTTTGGCTGATATCGTGATCTGTGGTTCCAATCACAACCATTGTAAAGAAATCTATCACTGAATCATGTAATAGTCAGTATCCATCCAGTCGCATGGAAAAAATTAATACCAATCAGACTATATGTCATGTCATGTCATACGCCATCATCGCTTCGTGATGGTAGGCTGCACAGACGAGTCACTTCTGTCCAATGCCATCTGTCTCTGGTTGCTTGTAGCAGGCTAGCACCTGATAATCCAGTCCATGTCTT
>BRDA01007238.1:64978-79978 GCA_036984385.1 Crenuchus spilurus
TTACAGTAGAAAATAAATGTGACAAGATCTTACAAGAGGTCGGTAAGTTCAACAATATCTTACAGTAGAAAGTAAGTGTGACAAGATCTTACAAGAGGTCGGTAAGTCAAACAATATCTTACAGTAGAAAATAAATGTGACAAGATCTTACATGAAAGATGACATTCTATAACAACTTGAATGGCTGGAGAACATTCTAGAACAGTGTAAATAAAAGATGACATTCTATAACAACTTGAATGGCTGAAGAACATTCTAGAACAGTGTAAATTAAAGATGACATTCTATAACAACTTGAATGGCTGGAGAACATTCTAGAACAGTGTAAATAAAAGATGACATTCTATAACAACTTGAATGGCTGGAGAACATTCTAGAACAGTGTGAATGAAAGATGACATTCTATATCAACACAAATGACTGGAGAACATTCTAGAACAGTGTGAATGAAAGATGACATTCTATAACAAACTGAATGGCTGGAGAACATTCTAGAACAGTGTGAATGGGAGATAACATTTTATAACAAATTGAATGACTGGAGAACATTCAAGAACAGGGTGAAAGAAAGATGACATTCTATAACAACTTGAATGGCCGGGGAACATTCTAGAACAGTGTGAATGGGAGATAACATTCTATAACTACTTGAATGGCTGGAGAACATTCTAGAACAGGGCAAATGGGAAAGAAGATTCTATAACAAACTGAATGGCTGGAGAACGTTCTAGAACAGTGTGAATGGGAGAGAACATTCTATAATAACTTGAATGGCTGGAGATCAGCTGACAGTGCTGTAGCACTACAAAGTGCTGCTGTGTTGCAAAGTGAAAAATAATGTAATTAGGTTAAGTTAGCTTAGGTTAGTTAGATTAGATAAAGCGGTAATGCGCGAACTGTCTGATTAAAGTGTCTTTTTAAAGACTTCAGATTGACTGCATTTGTCAGCGTAGCTTATTTAAAAACAACTAAAAAGTCTGTACTATTCTTCATGAGTAATAGCTGAATAATAAGCCTAAGTAAATTTGAACCTCACCCATTTAAGTCACTCAATTTAAAGAAAGGAAAACATTAAGGTGGCACACAGACAACCTTACTGGGCAATTAGCTTGATTACATTTCCATACTGCACACAGCACATGCAACAGCTTCATTACTGCAGGCTTTACATACCTATCAAGGAGTCTGCATCCAGACTGCTGTTGGCATCCCCTTGGATATCCCACTTCCGTGCTGCTTTAGGCATCTTATTCTCCTCACTGTCCTCACTGAAGAACCCAGAAGTCTCTTGCGAATTTTCCGCAAGACTTTGCTGGACGCCTTCACGTTCCTCAAGACCAAGAGGAACATCCAGAAGGGGTCGGGACAAACCAGTGGAGCTGGAGAGTGGCGTTGGACCAGCACTCAGGACATCAGCAGATATGAGAAGCAGAACTGAAGAGCCTACATTAGAAAGAAAAATAAATTATACAAGTGATAAAAGAACAGAAACCAAATTTACATAAAAATTCCTTCAGCAAAAAACAATGGGAAGCTGCTGAATTTTTTGGCTTAGTTATTTGGCTAAGTGCGAAATCTGTTTGTGAAATACACCCTGGGGCCTAAATTTGGCTTGTAGAGCTTGTAGAGTCATGCAGTAGCCAGTAAATGAACTGTAACAGTCCTGTCACAGTTGCAGAGCCATAAAATGTTTTACAGCATTGGTAAATATTATGGAACTGCTTTCTTGAGGAAGTGGCTTTGCTTGTATAACATCTAAGCATGGATATTTGGGACAAGATAGAAAACCATCTTACAAGTACTAGAATAAAACTGTTCCACTCATAAGAGAGAAATCAAAGGTATCCTTGATCACTAATTCATTCGGCTGAATATAAATTAGTATTCATAGCTGCAGTATGACTGTGACAGATGGTAGTCAGGACACATGCATTCCAACTAACATCCACTGGCTAACCTGCCTAGCGACACCTCACATCTTCCCCCAGCTGGCCACTCACCACAGATGGACCCCTATCACAGCAGCTTAGCATCCTCTTACTTACCACTCCAGCCAGATCACTTCTTATACTAGGAGGTCACTGGAGGATTAGCCTTAGTGTTAGAATTACTGGAAGCATCAGAACACCCACATGGTGGGAAGTGGGGTACACACTACAACTGCTACTGTGCTTCAATCCATCAAAGCTGGGATGGAGGTTTAGCTCACTAAGCACATCCAGACGTCCAGACGTTCAGATGGCGGCTTTCGTGCCAAGTCATACTGCATTATGATACATGGGGACAAGGTTGTTTGAAGGAGCTGAAGTTCTATATCTCCTCCTGTATGAATATGGATTCATTAGTTTGTGCCAAGTAAGTATTCCCATATCTCTATGAAAGCTGTACATCTGTCTAAGAGACTAGTTTTAGAACTGAACCTGTGCGGATGGCTAATAAATCAGTTTTACAAAACCTGGACCCTTGAGGCTAAGCAAAGAAGCTTGTGCAGAATCCAGAGTTGCTGAGTAACCAGTAAGATTGCAACACCGCTGCAGGGAAGAGTCTACAGATATTGCATTTCAATAGCTTTGATTTCATAAATACAGAATTAACCTGCAGAATTAATTACTGCTAGATGAATATAAAAACACTAGTTTTATAACAAGTGAATTTACTCAATGCCATTCAATAACTAGCTCACTTGAGGTGATGATCCAAATGTCAAATAAATAATTAGTGCAGTTACTTTTTCATATACAGTACCACATGTAAGCAATTTTATTTAATTGTTAATTTTTTTATTCAAAAAGGCCAACTGTCATTGTATATTTATTACACATAAAATAACATTTCAAGCCTTTTTTGTTTGACTTATAACTCAGTAATCCAGCATCTCAAATTATTCGAATATTTAGTTTCAAGTTTGAGTAAATTACTATTCAAACAGTATAAACAATAAAAATGCTTAAATAAACGAAATAAATATGTTTATGTGTAAAGAATAAAAGAGTTTACCTTTTTCAATTGGAGTATGTATGCATATTGATTTTTTAATATGTCAAGTTGCATCAAATAACAGACCTTCTAGAACTAAACTTGTGCAGTGTTTTGTATAATTTTTTTAGTATTTGGGATACTTAATTTACCCGTGCTATGCCATAAAATACAAATGTGCCCACACAGTAACATTCACTGCTTTTCTACACTCTTAAAAAGTTCACCAGAATGCAACAGAATTCATTTTAGTTTTCCAAAATACATTTTAAGTTGATTGATTATGTTGGACCATTTTGTAAATATAAGTGCAAATGGGAAAATGTGTTTAAAGAACCTGCATATAATCTAAAACCTCTTTGCAAAAAAGATTTTTTGCATGATCCGCAGTCTTAAGTCCAAGCCGTGATCTGATTTCAGTTTAATCTCATGCAGCATAACATACTATGCTGCATCCTGAGCTACCTGCCACTACCCAGCCCTAGTTTCCACACGGCTGCCCCTGACCTCTCTTTTTTTACTGCCTGTGAAGCTGCTGTGGCTTTGCTGACAAGTTCCCTGTGCTCCATCTTCAAGGGCATGCTTTGGACCCGAGCCCAGGAGATGCTCCTGATGTGTAAACACGTGGATGAAGCTGTACTGTAAACCTCAGCACTCCTCCATTTCAAAGCACATCAGAGACATCAAGTTACTTGTTCTGAATTTTCAATCTACGGAGAACAGTCATGCTCATTGTCAAGTTATTCAAGGTCAGAAGTCTATGTCAAAATCAGAAGACAAAGGAAAATCTCATGATACATTTATTAACATCTCAAGGGAAGATTTTAACCATATCCTTGTTCTCAAAAATGAAAGCGTGATCAAAAATACATTTTTGGCCAAAGCCTTATCTCAATAACATAAGTTACATACATCAGTCAACCATTTCAAGTAACAGGCACTCTCCAATGTAGCTTTAAGTGGCAATTTAGTCTTGGTATGTTTCTCTAAAATGGTATATTTCATAAAATTATACTCTTAATAACACTAACATGTTAATTATGTAGACATTTTGAAAAAAGCATTGGGATTCCCAATATAAGGTTGAAAATATGTCCTACCAATGCTTGAGAAGCCACAGCAAAACTCTTCTACTATCATATATAGTTTTTTTTTATCCTCTCTTAAGCACATAAACCACATCACCTCTCTTAAGCATATAAAGCCTATAATTATATATTGACCTTTACATAAAAGATGTGCATAATAAAGCATATTACCCAGACTTCATGTCAAATTAAAAGAAAAACTAAGGCGAAAATAGCATGAATTTAGTTAATGGAGATTTAATGCAGGTAGTTTCTCAGTTCAACCTGAACCGTTATTTTCATTGAAAGTTTAGTACAGGATTAAGCTTAATCTGAGGGTTCAAGAAAACAAGCTCCGTGGATTTACAATCTAGCAGCCAAGACAGCCTCCTTGTCTTTTCAAAACTGTAATTTGTAATCCATGGCTATGAGGATGGTGGTGCATGAATGAAAACAACACATGAATGAGCAGCTCACAGGCCAGATCACATAGAGAGCCTTTCTGCAAAGGATTTCAGAAATGGGCTTTAATTTCATACCAGCCACAACATGTCTGATCTCCACCTGTTCCTACAGCTGACAGCTAGCCAAGATATCTTTATATAGCATATATTCACTAGTCCAAGAAGAAATGATGCAAGTGGGTGCTAAATGTATATACTGTACTTAAATTAAATTAAAATGAACTAAAAACTAAGATTTTATTTTACTTTATTAATTATACTATTCTGAAAATTCTGATGATACTGCCAGCATTAAATTGTTGACGTGACTTTGAGGAATTACTTTTCTCTGAGACAATAGCTCAGAAGTAAATAACATTTAGAGATTTTCTCCATAACCAAAATGTTCAGCTGAGACTAAATCTGCTCAACATTTGCTTCTTTGATTTGTACTGGAGCAATATGGCTAATACAGCTAAAAAGTAATAGAAGCTAATTTTTTGTATGACTTTGAGTCTCTCACATCATTCTAGAGGAATGATGGCCCACTCTTCTTCACAACAATGCTTCAGTTCATTGAGATTTGTGGGCATTTGTTTATGTACAGCTCCTTTAAAGTCCCGCCACAGCATTTCAACAGGGTTGAGGTCTGGACTTTGACTGGGCCACTGGAACAGTTATTTTCAGCCATTCTGTTGTAGATTTGCTGATGTGCTTGGGATCATTGTCCTGTTGCAGGACCCAATTCCAGCCAAACTTTACCTGTCGAACAAATGGCCTCACATATACAATGGTGCTTGAAAGTTTGTGCACCCTTTAGAATTTTCTATATTTCTGCATAAATATGACCTAAAACATCAACATCAGTCCTAAAAGTAGATAAAGAGAACCCAGTTAAACAAATGAGACAAAAATATTATACTTGCTCATTTATTTATTGAGGAAAATGATCCAATATGACATATTTGTGAGAGGCAAAAGTATGTGAAGCTTCAGAATTAGCAGTTAATTTGAAGATTAAATTAGAGTCAGATGTTTTCAATCAATTGGATGACAATCAGGTGTGAGTGGGTACCCTGTTTTATTTAAAAAAACAGATCTGCACTTCACAACACATTTGTGGAAGTGTACCAAAGGAGATTTCTGAGGAGCTCAGAAAAAGAGTTGTTGATGTTCATCAGGCTGGAAAATTTTACAAAACCATCTCTAAAGATTTTGGACTCCACCAGTCCACAGTCAGACAGATTGTGTACAAATGGAGGAAATTCAATACCATTGTTACCTCCCCAGGAGTGGTCGACCAACAAAGATCACTCCAAGAGCAAGGCGTGTAATAGTCAGCGAGGTCACAAAGGACTCCAGGGTAACTTCCAAACAACTGATGGACTCTCTCACATTGGCTAATGTTAATGTTCATGAGTCCACCATCAGGAGAACACTGAACAACAATGGTGTGCATGGCAGGGTTGTAAGGAGAAAGTCACTGCTCTCCAAAAAGAACATTGCTGCTCATCTGCAGTTTGTAAAGATCATGTGGACAAGCCAGAAAACTATTGGAAGAATGTTTTGTGGACGGATGAGACCAAAATAGGACTTTCTGGTTTAAATTAAAAGTGTTATGTTTGGAGAAAGGAAAACACTGCATTCCAGCATAAGACCCTTATCTCATCTGTGAAACATGGTGGTGGTAGTATCATGGTTTGGGACTGTGTTGCTGCATCTGGGCCAAGACGGCTGCCATCACTGATGGAACAATGAATTGTGAATTATATCAGAGAATTCTAAAGAAAATGTCAGGACATCTGTCCATCAACTGAGTCTCAAGAGAAGGTGGGTCATGAAGCAACACAACAATCCAAAGCACACAAGTCATTTTACCAAAGAACAGAACAATTTCCAGAAATGTTTAGTTGCAGTTATTGCTGCAAAAGGGGGTTCAAACCAGATACTAAAAGCAAAGGTTCACAAATGGATCATTTTCCTCAATAAATAAATGACCAAGCATAATATTTTTTTTTTTTGTCTCATTTGTTTAACTGTGTTCTCTTTATTTACTTTTAGGACTTGTGTGAAAATCTGATGAGGTTTTAGTCATACTTATGCAGAAATATAGACAATTCTAAAGGGTTCACAAACTTTCAAGCATGAAAATCAGAAATCCAGATCTCAGATTATTAGAATATTTCATTTGGAGTTTGAGTAAATGACTATACAAACAGTATTAACATTAACCCAGTAAAAAGGCTTTAAAATGTCACTTTACATGTAATGAATATGTATGTTTTGAATAAAATTAAGAACACAAATGAAAAGTTAATATATTTTATTCCATTGCTGCTCTCCCATATTCTATATTATGTAAATTCTCATTCCTGCCTAATGAATATATAATTGTGTGTCTTGCTACATTGCAATTTGCTTGGAGATCAATAAAGATATATCTGTTTGTCTGTCTTTCTATTATATCATAATTAAATATTATGTACGTTTTCCGTAAAGATAAAATCAGCATTTCAGACCACACTACACCTTTTTCGTGATACACAAACTGACCATTTTGTGGTGTCAAAATTGAGCAGCCTGAATTTAAACAGCTCACCTGAGACCTGGTTAGCCATCTATTAATTCTCACTTCTATTCTGTTGTCTCTGTCTGCTGGTTCTTTTCCCCATTTGGAGTTAAATCACCTCTCAATGGGATGCCACATTGGGACCCTACAGTGAGATAGATGCTGATTCTACCTGACCTGAATAGGTTCTCCGTCTGGCTGACTTTGCAGCAGTGTGTAGGTGGAACATTAGTGTGAGGAGGGAGATTTATAGTCCAGGCTGGGGGTTCTGCAGTGGCCATAACCATTGAAGAATGGGAATGTAGTGGATAAAGGCAAAAAGACAGGACTTGGTAAAGAGACTAAGGAGATATTTAAGGTTAGATCAGCTGAGATGTAGAGCAGCAAAAGATGTTTTAATGGTGAAAGGATGTAGATGCCTGAAATGTCAAAGCTGTATGAGTGTTAAAAAGATTAAAGAATAGCCTTCTCCTAATAGCAGGCAGCAAAAAGATGACTCATATGATGAAGGCAAAGTATGTAGCAGAAGAGAAATAAGTCATACAGACTGCTTACAGTTTATAATTCAGTCTGGCTGATTGTTGTGTCTGAGTGTGTGAACAGAGCAGCCAAAACACCGCATGACTTTTGACCACACAATATGGGACTGATGGCCTCTCTGCATAAGTCACTGGCAACACAAGCTGACCACATTGGAGTAAATCTGAAACACACTACACTTCATTTTCAGCTGCTAAACTGAATTTAGGAAAGGGGGTGTGAGCTCTTGTACTATTACTTTCCCTTTAAACTATAGAAATAATAATAACACAAATAATAAACCACACAATCTTAATAATCATAGGCCCATAAAATGACAACACACGTTTTTTTGTATAAACAATATTTTTTACAAAACCAGGTTTTGTTAAAGACAAAGCTTTAGTTAGCTTCTTATTCTCGTTCCACCTTAAATGGCGCAGCGCTTACTCAGGCGCATATCAGAAGATGACTAACTTCTGCACTATTTAAGGTGGAACGTGCAGATTCGAATAAAACGCTTATGAATAAGAAGCTTCGTCTGATAGACCTGAGCCGTAATACAGTAACGAGCCAATAGTTGTGTCCGAGACAAGAACAGCATAGGATATATTAATTATATGGCAGAAAATATATAAACAAATAGTGCTTAAACAATTTAAAGAACGAAAAAAAAGTATGAAAATGAAAAACGTCATCATATTAAGCTAAACTGCGGGCCTAAATGTACACAAATGAGCATGTTTTGAGCTAGCAGGCTAAAGTAAAGAAGACTGACTCGTGTGAAGTACACAAAAAAAG
The DNA here is from genome assembly GCA_036984385.1 of Crenuchus spilurus. Lineage (NCBI taxonomy): Eukaryota > Metazoa > Chordata > Actinopteri > Characiformes > Crenuchidae > Crenuchus > Crenuchus spilurus. The sequence continues at coordinate 73,354 of BRDA01007238.1, forward strand.
CCCTTCAATAATAATTTAAATATAAAATTCGAGTGTACTTACCTATTATAAGGCAGGGAAATGAAGAATAGGACATAGCTGCAGGTTCGCCCCCCGCCGTAGCGGTCTACGTGTAGATTTAGATTTACAAATGAATCTTGTGAGTGTAAATCAGCTCCAGCACTGAACACGCAGCAGCGCAGCTCGCGCAGCCGCTGCGTCTGAACACGCGAGATTAGCGGATGCGCGCGGATGCGGCGCTGATCTGCATCTCACAGCTGGTCAGGGGGGCTTTCTGACTTAGTGACCTCGATCTGCAGTGTGTCACTGCATGACGATGCAGGTGAAGTTCAGACGCGCTGCTGGTGAGAAGCAGTACGCGAGCCTGCGGAGGGAGGAAGTGATCATGTGGTTTAAGCGCTGGGAGCAACGCGGAGCGCCGCTGTTGTGTTTTTGCTCAATGAACAGCCCACCCCGGCTGGGAGGCTGTGGTCAGCTCCACGGTGCGGGTCAGCTTGCAGTGTCTGCAACGCTGCGCCCTCTCTGGGTCTTAAAGACAGTCACTTTACTCATTTAGCCTGTGGACCAGAATGGAACAAGACACGCCCACCCAAGGACAGGGACCAACAAGACATATTCAGTGCAAGACACTCACCCAGAAGACACTCCCACAACAATATAAACGCCCATGAGACACAGCCATTATAAACACTATTACACACTTACCCACAAGATACTCCCAAAATACAATCACTCATGAAGCACATGACACACTACAAGACACATAATCATAAGACACTCCCACTACAAGACGTTTGCCCATAAGACACTACCACAAGACGCTTGCCCATAAGACACTCCCACAAAAATACAATTAATTATAAGACACTCCCACTACAAGACGCTTGCCCATAAGACACTCCCACTATAAGATGCTTGTCCATAAGACACAACTACTACAAGACGCTTGCCCATAAGACACTCCCACTACAAGACACTTGCCTATAAGACACTCCCACTACAAGACACTTGCCTATAAGACACTCCCACTACAAGACGCTTGCCTATAAGACACTCCCACTACAAGACACTTGCCTATAAGACACTCCCACTACAAGACGCTTGCCTATAAGACACACCCACTACAAGACACTTGCCCATAAGACACACCCACTACAAGACACTTGCCCATAAGACACTCCCACTACAAGACACTTGCCATTAAGACACTCCCACTACAAGATGCTTGTCCATAAGTCACACCCACTACAAGACACTTGCCCGTAAGACACTCCCACTACAAGACATTTGCCTATAAGATACTCCCACTACAAGACACTTGCCAATAAGACACTCCCACTAAAAGACGCTTGCCTATAAGACACACCAACTACAAGACGCTTGCCCATAAGACACTTCCGCTACAAGATGCTTGCCCATAAGACACTCCCACTACAAGACGCTTGCCCATAAGACACTCCCACTACAAGACGCTTGCCCATAAGACACTCCCACTACAAGACGCTTGCCCATAAGACACTCCCACTACAAGACACTTGCCGATAAGACGCTCCCACTATAAAACGCTTACTCATAAGACACTCCCACATTACAATTAATTATAAGGCACTCCCACTACAAGATGCTTCTCCATAAGGTACATTAACTCCAAAATACCTACCCCAGTCTACAGAAAATTCTCTTCAGAACTGTGGACAAAAGATGAAAGTGACAAGCAGGGACCACCAGCCGCTTTCACAGCATGTGAATGAAAATTGTTTCACTTTCAGACAAAAATTACTTAGAAAAATCAACACAGATCCTTCACAACCAATTTCTGTAAGAACTCTCCACAGAGAACTGCAAACCATGAACACATTGAGCATCTGTGTGCTGTCGGCCACAATTCTGATGAAAATTTCCTGTAGGATTTTCGTCACTGCTGGTAGACCTATGTGACCGTACGGTTTGATACACCTGCAAATTCAGCTACTTCCTTCACACTACAGCATTTGGCACCCAAATGCAATCACTTCTTTTTTACCAGTCATCTGCTTTACAACCCATTTTACACACATCAAATGAGACATTCACTGTACTGCCTCTCATCAGTCCATGAATCCCATTGCACAACCTGCAGGTGTTTACTGTATAGCCTCATCATCCTCATGCTGTTCCATCTACAGGAGCAGAAATTACTACCACCTTAAACATGTAAAGTGACTCATTTTTGTCCAGGAAGCTAATTTGGATGTTGTGAGAGGTGCAGGCTCACTGGAGCATTCCAAGTAAAACGGTCCACCTTGATGATTCCCTGATCACCTCATCATCCATTTGCAACCACATATACTCTCAATGGCCTGACAGAAAGGTGAAACAGTCCATGACAGAAGCTTACTGCCATTACAATGTACACCTACACCCCCACAAATTTGGTGGTCAATCATATGAATATATAAGCATTGAAACTGAATGGTGCAACATTTAAAAGTATGCTTTTGTTGAGGTTATGCATGTATTGTAGCAAGCAAAATTATATCAGTCATGCTTGTTTTTAATAGCTCATTTGCTTATCTGTATTGGCACAAATCCAGTTTACAAACATTTGCAGCTCCGTGAATTAAACTATTATATTGGTCCAGTAGCAAACCCACACTGATCAGTCCCAGTCTGTCATGAGTATTTTTGAGTAAAGGGCTACTGAGAGTGATACATACTTGTCAAACGACACACCAACAGTGTGTTCCTGAATACCCTTTTAAACACCCAAATAATGGGACCCTATGGCCTCCCAGAGACTGCTAAGTACTTAAATTGGGACACGACTGAAATTCCTGTTTCAAAACAGCCCCACTAACAGATATGCCATTTAATATACAGTATATACAAGCACAATCCCAATAGCCTGGTTTTCTTGCAGGTTGTCCACATGTGTAAACAAGTTTAACATAAGACTTTAAGTAAATTTGATCCCAATCATCCAAAGTTTGAAACACCTTCAACATAAAGTTGTTTGCTTCCAAAGAAAATGGGCACCGGCTTCATCCATGAGTGAGTCATTTGTGGATAAAATGTTCACCCATTTTTAAAAAATAACTAGCTAGCAGGGCATCTAGAGTGAACTGATGGGCCTTCACAGCTGAATATGAAGACAGAAGACATGACAACAGGAACTAACTTTACTTTTGATGGAGGAAAAAGTTAGACAGCTTTTGTCTACTTGGATCAATTATTAACAAACATGGATCCAGCAGTCAAGAAATATGACACCGAGTGGAACTCAAGGAACTGGAGATCATCTTGAAATGCCACAATTTGTCTCTTCAAAGACTAGAATTGCCCAGGCTGTGGACATCTCTGTGGTTGTTTATGGATGTGAAAGCCAGACAATAAAAAAAAGCAAGACAGGAGGAATATTTATGCTTTTGAACTCTGGGTGTGAAAGACTTGAGAGAATCTTGGACAGCAAAGAAAAGTAAACCAAAGAAAAAGCTCAGATACCTAAAGTAGAGATCTCTTATCCTGAGCACATTGACAACCAGTTCACTTGAGAACAGTTATACATAAATATGTATATAAAAGAGGAAGAGGATCAGCAACAAGATGGATGGATACAAACAGGAATCATGAACAAGGCATTAAGAAGCCTGAAGACATAGAAGACAATGCTCCGGAGAACCATTATCCACATATAGTCACCAAAATTAACTTTGTAGTACTCCATAATAAACCATCAAGACTATCGGTACATGGCAGAAATATGTTTTCTTAATTCAGACAAAATATTAAATCCATCCAATCTAAATTTAACACCATGTAATAATTAAGTCTTTTATTAGTCAACACATCTTTAGACCATGTGAACACCCTGCTAATGTGGGCACCTAGAGAACAGGTGTCACAATGTAAATGTTCATAGAACCTGTGGAAATGGTCTATTAGAGAAAATACAAATATGAAAATAGAAAATAAATAAAATCACAAATGATAAACTATCCCTTCAACAATTTTTCTAACAAATCTAGTCTGTGTAGCAACACTTGGCACTGAAAATTTGTTTAAAAAAATATGTATAAATTTGAAAAACCTTGTTCTCATCATCGCCTTGTGACTGACCAAGGAGCTCAGCAACACGGGCATGAAACCAGTACATGATTTAAAATTTGTAAACACATTAAACTGCAAAATTACATCAAGATGATCCAACTCAATCACAGAATTGGAATTGGGTTTAAATTACACATCAGGCCTGAGGTTAAACCAGCGCTTTACATAGATAACATCCTACAATTAAAAGCTACTTCATTTCAGTAAACTGCATCAAAGCCACCAAGCGAGTCATTTTCATTAAGAAATTTATTTTTTAATAACAGTAGGTTTTTTTTTAACATACAAATCCTTCACAACAAATCATTTGTTATACTACACATGCAGAGCATTTCTGCATTTAACAACAAAGTACAAAAGCAAATTCACACCTGTCTAGTAAGAAACACCATGTGACCACAACAAAATTGTGATACTTGATGACCAAACAATTCTGTCCATATCAGAATGTATCCTGTATCACAGAATCAGAGGATACGGGGAAAATATATACATCCAAACCGAGTGGCACCAAACGGCTTAGAACTGCTGCATGATGAGCTTCTTCTTAGCATCATGGGAGAACCTGTTAGAGTGGAACATGTCACTGTCATAAAATGCAGCCAAGTTGTGGATGTTGATCTGTCGGGCCTGAAGAGAAGGAGAAAATTAAGCATATTAGAAATATTATATATTAAGAATACCACAATACTGCTGACGATGGCCAATATTTGACACAAAATGACTAAAATTCTGGTAACTGTCCACAAACAGTATTCCAAATACTTTGTTATTAGAAACATCAGTGTATTCCAAGTTATTTTATAAAATAAACTGGTGCATAAAATTTGCTCCATTTAGAACGCACAAAGAAATATATAGGGAATATTACATATATTTGTTCCACACAATATTAATGGTTTCAAACTGCTTTAGTAATTGAAAAATATTTCCCAGTTATTTTAATATTCATATCTGGACTGGATCTGACCAGGCCAAGACGTGTCTCTGATGGACTTGTCTGCAAATTAACTTGGTCTACAATGTGCAGCTTTGAGTCCATTTAACTGTAAATATTCACTCATTGTTCTATTTGGTTATTTTCAGGCTCGTGATGAGCTGCATCAATTGTGGCAGATTCCCAGCTAACGACCAAGACACGTTTGTATAGTTGTTTATACAGTTAGTTTTACATCAAACAAATATTTTCATGATTTTGAGTATAAAAAGTGAAATGATGCATGGAGCTGAAGAGCTGTAATGAATTTCCAACTGCGATGTCAGATTTACATCCCTGTGTGTGATGCAACATTCAAAAATCAAGTTCCTGTCTGATTACCTTGTCAACCAAGTCTTTCTCTGGGATCTCAATAACGTCGTGCTGGGCTCCATACCGGTTGCGCTGATAGGCCACCTGCTCAGACACCAGCTGCTTCAAGATGAACAGCAGCAGCTCATTGTTGTCTCGCCTGAAGGCCAGGTACCGCGCAAATGTCTGGGATGAGAGACACACGCATCAGTAAAACTAAACACCACAAGAGACAGTAACTCATGGGATTTGGAAACAGGTAAATTTATCTTAGGAGGAAAAACATCACCTCATATCTACAACAAACATCTTTATACTTGTTTGACATACAGCGGAGCTAATCGATTAAGATTTGGATGTTTTGTGTAGATACGCGTGTTCAGAAAACTCTTAAGTGGTGACTGCTGATGCCCTAGGCTCCTAAGGGCCATGCTGACTTTCATAATCAAGATAACCTGGAAAGCTAAATATAAGCTTTAGTGCTATGACTGACATTGCATTATGCCAGCGCTCAAACTGGAAACAAGCCCTCAGGCCACAGATTAATATTAATCTAAATGCAAGGATGCCGAAAAACCTTACAGTATTTATCAAACTTGACACTAGCCAAAAGCCCTGCTACCTTAAAAAGATGTAAATTGGACCAATGTTCATTTTGTATGGGACAGAGTCTCGGCTAGATTTGAAGTTAGCAACAGATAACAGATTGCCTGAAGTTTGCCTAATATAGGGTTTTATGTAAAAATGTCCACACCTTTCTCATGCTCTTCATCACACTGAACTTCTGGGTATCGATGAAGCTCTCCAGCATGACTCGGATGGCCATGTTCACGTCATCCTCTTGTACATAGTCTCTGAGGTGCATGCGAGCATGAGCCTCTGCCATCCGGATCATTGATTCAATGTGACGAACAGTAATTGGGATGCTGCCTGTAGCCTGTTGGTAGAAAAAACAAAGACTAATTAACATGAACCACAGCAGATGTACCATAAACCATTGTAAGGATTAAAAATGTGAAATTTTCCTATAAATTCAGGACAAATTGTATAACAAAATTTATATTATCCCCACCAGGGAAAACCAGGCAAAAACCTTTTATTTTTTCCCAAATTTGTTTTTTTCAAAACAACTTTTTTATAAATGTAAATTTTATTTTTGATCAAAATATGTACTACAATAGATATCAGACCATTATCCTTCATTTACAGCAATAATACCGAGTGGCTAAGTTTTGTCGTTAATGTGAGTGA